>JPHH03000061.1:0-188526 GCA_000750105.3 Tolypocladium sp. Sup5 PDA-1
AAAGGGGGGGGGGGGGCTGGGTTGGTTTGGGCGAGCAGCCCAAAGGCATAGAAAGGCGTAAACAGGCACCGGCAAGATACCCGATAGGTTTTCCATTTCAGGAACTACAATGTAGAATACTAGGCACGATTGACATCAAACACAACTGTTCAAGGCATTCACACAAGAACAGCAAGTAACCCCATGACACATCAAACGCTTTACTGCCTTAGATGGCAAAGGTCGACAGACCGCTCGCCTATTGATCGTGACCATGGCCCTCGATATGAATCGATCTCAGTCCTTCTGTCCTCGCTATTAAACGTAAGCCCTGAAAGCGGCAGCCAATCTGCACCAGCCAACGAATAGCATTTCCCACGGCTCGAAAGATTGATCGCCTTTACGAACCTCTCCCGAGGCCAAACGTCTCCAACCACCCGTAGTCCCCCACCGCAATCGTTGGTATTCCCCGTGACTTTTTCGTAATCGTAACAAGCGTCGTTCTGTCGCAGCCGCCGCCTTAACGTCTGCATACCCCTCTGCCACCACCTTAGTTGGTGCCGGGCTCGTCATCCTCAGGCTGGTCGAATAGGAAGTTGGCGGCAAGCTCCTCGTTCTTATCACAGGCAAAGTAGGCTTGAATAGCCTGGTCGCGGTCGAAGCCAAGTCGACATAACTACTCATGGTTAGCTGGACACGGTTATCTAGTCATCTAGTGGAGACCGTCATGACATACCCGCTCAATGGCATCGCGCTCCTCCTCCGTCACAGAAATGGCCTGTGCACCAGGGGGCAGAGGCACATCATCGTCGGCGTTCTCTCCGAGTAGCTGAAGGAATTGGTCGGGGTTGGAAGCAATGAGCTGCGCCAGCTGAGGATTTCCAGCACCGAGCTGCTGGAGGATGGGCTCCAGCATTTGAGGCTGCTGCTGAACGACCTGGCGGAGCTGCTGGAACTGGGCGTTGTGCCTCAGGAAGTCCAGGTTTCCGAGGTCGCCACCCTGACCTGCTGTAGCGGCGGCGGCCGCCGCAGCAGCAGCAGCAGCAGCAGCGCCGCCGCCGCCACCTCGGGTAGCACCACCGCCTCCCTGCTGGGCTGCGAGGTCAAAGAGGTTCACACCACCGTCGTCTTCGCCGCCGCCCTGGGCCGGAGGAGCAGATTGTGCAGGAGCACCGGCGGTAGGCGCAGGGGCGGCACGACGTTCCTGTTGAACGTTTTCCGGAATTCCCTTAAGCACACATGTCAGTCAGGGCTCAGCCACGGGTATATTCGTCGCCAAGAGAACTCACGTTCAACAGGTATTCGACGGCGCGATCGGGGTTGTTGAAAGCTGCTCGCATAGCCGCCTCTATCTGACCCCTCTCGAAGCCCATTGCCTCCATGTTGGCGATGGCCTCGGCGCGCTCCGCACCCATGGCCAGGCCCGCCGCATCGCCGGCACCGGTGGACGCATCAGCGGCATGTTGAGGGGTCGGCGTAGCTGGTGCTGCCGCCTGAGTAGAGGACTGGGAAGGAGCAGCAGGGACGGCGGGCGTGCTGACAACGGGCTGAGCGGGCGTAGCTGGAGGAGCGGCGGAAGACTCGGCGGGGGGAGCTGCAGGGACAGGCTTCTCCTTGGGCTGGGCAGATAGATGTCAGTCCGTGGCACTGGATTAGAGATGGAGAGGTGGCGTACCTTGTTCACCATGCAAACGACGAAGCCCTTCTCTTCGATGTTATAGGATGCCACGGTTTCGTCATCCTTCAAGATCTTGCCTGTTTCCAGTTAGAAGCGTGTTGATTCGAGTATCGCGATGATGGGTGTAGCTCACCAGAGTAGATGAGTTTCTGGTGCTTGGGATCCCAGCCCTTCTCGCCAGAGATCTGCTTCTTGACCGCGGAAATCTGTTGGGTCTTGTAAGCATCGTGTTGGAGCAGGCGCTGCAACCGCGCGAGGCATCGGCGGCGGGCAGAGGGGGGGCGGAGAGCGGAGAGCGGAGCAGGCGTACCAGATCGGTAGGCTCGACCTCGAGGGTGAATTTCTGCTGCTTCAGATCCTACACAAGCAAGGCACGTTAGCCGTCCGGCGCGAACTCGCATCGTCGCGGCAGGGCGTGGCAGCAGCCGCCACACACAGGCTGCGGGGGTTCGAGCTGGCAACGTACTCTGAAAGTGACCTTCATGATGGCCGAAGTTGGTGCAGCTGGACGGCTGCAGTGACGACAGTTGTGCCGGGCGTGTCGGGTCGGGGAGGGTCAGGGAGGGAGCCGAAGACGTGGAATGGGGATGTTTGTAACGATGACGGAGGCAAAACGGTGATCGCGAGGTTGGCCTTGAGGCTGGAGACTCTTCGTGGTCAGGCTTTGAGGTGGGGTCGGTCGCTCGGAGGGGGAGGAACCTGCCCGAAGGCTGAGGTGGGTGGTGGACTGCATCACTCAGTCACTGCCTGGGCCTGGCCCCACTGAGATTGGTGGGTGGCACCCGCTCCAGCGGATGAGCCGCCACGGCTGGCCACTGGCGGGCTTTGTTGTTGGTGGCCGTTCAGCGGCACGCCAGTGGTCTCTTTTCGCTAGCATGCCAACATGCATTGATGCAACCTCGCAACCTCAGGTTCTGATGCCACAACCTCGTATGCGCCGAGTGATGAATGCCTGATTACTTCAGCTGTCCCCTGCCAACGGGGCTTTTTTTTCTTCCTCCAGCATCCCGCGGTACAGCCTAGAGAGGTGGCCCGGAGTTTCACTATGGCTCTGTCCTCGTAATCGGGCTGTTCACGGTTCGTGTATTCTTGTCAAGGTATTCGTACTTCTTGCTGTTGTTATCTTATCGCACAGCTCTGAAGGAGCCATGTGACAAGGCGCCAACCGCCTTGTCACATGGCGTCATTCGACACGTCGAATTGACCTCCCATTTGCTGTCTCGATTTGATTCGACTCTCAGCATCACCCACAGACAACTGCCAACACCAACTGACTGCAAGTCAGGCTCACCGGGCGCTCAAGTTGGAAACCGCCTCAACTCTTCAATTCTCTCATTACGGAGACGATTCTAAACTACAACGCCGCTCTCGAGCATCAACACCGGATATCCCATATATATAGTCGTTCCAACGGGGTTCGCGCCCCGGTCCGTTTTCCAATCCAGCCTCCCAGCCTGGGAAGACGTAATAACACATCGCCAAAGTCGCTAGTCGTGGTCGCAGTCGTACAGTTGAGTTCATCATCACGCCGTTTTCATTCCCCCTCTTTCCTTGCTCTCTTTGCTTCTGCCGCTTCTGCTGCTTCTGCTTCGGCTTGGGCTTGAACAAAGGCCAGGCTCGCCTGCATCCCTGGGCTCAACAGCCACTCTGGCACAGGCGGCGTCATCTTCCTCTCGCCTCGGGCACCCTGCTCCCCCTGGGTTTCCCCCTGGGTTTCCCCCTGCTTCTTCAGCTTGGTGCTCTCAAAGCTCGCCTGACGACTCAGCGGACTGCGGCCCGCCGGTAAGCTGCCGCTGCGCATCCGATTTAGTGATTGCATGCTTTCGCGGCGCGAAATCACCTGTCCTGCATTTGGCGATGCCACGACGCTGGTACCCGGTGTGGCAACAGGCGGCGGAGTCGGCGAATCGGACCGGAAAAGGGGGTGAATGTGCAGTTCGTTGGCAGAGCTTGTCGGAGTCAGGCGAGCTTCCTCCAGTTGCCGCAGAGTAGATGCGCTGTAGCTCCGACTACGTCGCAAGGAGCGAGGAGGCTCCAGGTCCAATGCTATTCCTGGGCTCGGACTCCGGCTTGCCGTTGGGCTGGCCGGAATGGTCTCGAGGCCGCGCGACTTGAGCGGTGGGGACGACATCTCCAGGACGACTTGTCGATTGTGCGCGTCAACTGAAGAAGTATCCCAAGAATCAAAGGAATTTTCAGCACTGCTCCGGCGAGGAGTTGAATCGAGAGAAGGTGGCCGTCGCTGTTCCCGTGCCGACAGCAGCTTCGTCTTGGACGAGCTGGGGCGGATGGCTTGGGATACAGAAGTCCTGAAGGAACTGATGGTCCCCATTGTCGACTTTGTCATGGTTGAGGGGCCCGAGTCCTTGCGCTCGACTGACGCCATCTCTTGCGCTTGATCGCTGTTGGGGCTGGTCTGGCTGTATCGGATAGACTTGACATTGAAGTTGGGTGTCCTCTGGCTGTCGGTGTCGGTGTCGGACGATGACGTCCTCCCGAGGGCGATTTCTCGGGAAGAAACAAAGTGAAGGATCATGAACATGAGTTGGGAGGCCATAGCAAGCGCTACAGCAGCCGACGACGCAGCAAGGAGTTTTGCCTCGCACGCGGCAAGCACCGCATCCTCGTCATCCTCGTCATCCTCGGCTTTCGACTGGCTGAGGTATGCCAGAGCCACTGCTGATGCGGCAGAGGCAAGTGTGCAGGCTAGAATCTCGAAGCCAAAGGCAATGTTTAGGCATCGACTTGAGGGGACTTTGCCGGGCTGCCAGATCTTGGACGCGGCGAGCCAACCCAGGATGAGAAGAAGAACAGACTCGAGGGAGATGGCGACGCTGGACGCCGTCCTCAGAGCCGGCTTCTGTATGTGTACGGCGATGACGATCTGGAGGCAGACGGCGGAGGAGGTTGCGAGCACGGCCAAGGTGCCGCTGAGGGTGAGCAGAAAAGTGCGAGCCATCATCTGGCGCCGGAGGCTGCCAAGCCTACCGGCCGCAGATGGAGGGTTTCGTCGAGAAGGGTGCTGATGGTGGCCGATGAGGCGGCGATTCGTTGTGGCCTGGCCCCTCTGAGTGTCGTCAAGAGACAACAACGATGGCTTCCTTGCGAGGTGCCCGTACCCGTTGAAAGGATTTTCTCAATGGCACAGAGATGTTTGTTTGTTATGACTCAATCGCTGTGGATTTCGTTGCCGTGGCCCAAGTGGGGATATGGTTGAAGGCGACCAAGTGGACGACAGATTCGGGTCTGGGTCTGGATGCGATGTGTGAAGTCGACTACTTCGTACGCATTACAGCCGGCGGCACTCGAACGGTTGTTGTCATTCAGCGGGGGAGGAAGAAAGAGGGGCTCGGGGGGGCATCTCGAGAGGCGTGGGATTGACAGAGTCTTTTCAGTAATAACAGTTCCGGCAGCTCGAGGCTGGGCGCCGTTTGTTGCTGAAATCAATCTTGGGATCTGAGAACGGGTCTGGCAAGTCTGGGTCAAATGTGGGGGAGGGTGAGGTGTGTTTCAACGGGGGTAGTGCTTCAAGGAGAGATTGGCAGGGTTCAGCGATTGTGTATTGTCAGGTATTATAAGCGAGGCGAAGGCATGAGCGCGCCCAACGGGAGGAGCCTCGTGGGCTCGGGGGGCAGAGGAATGCAGGGGAGATTGACGGATGAGCCCATCCCATCCCGTCCATCTGGAGCATGGAGATGGAGATGGGGATGGAGATGGAGATGGACGGGGAGGCAGGTTATGAGGAAGACGTGGGCGGGCAACACGGCATGAAGAGGGGAAATGGCCTTTATCGGCTACGTGCGTCGTCTAGGTACCTACGGACTATACGTGCTCGTAGTATAATAAAAAGGGTTTAATACGGGACGCGTCCATGGAGCGAAGAAGAAAGCAGTCGCGTTGCGTGGTAGGGCCGACGGCGGGATGCCGTTGGTGGGACCGTTGGTGCTGCAGGGACGGCCTTCCTTGCATCGCAACTGGCGACAGGGATCATGTCGCACGGAGGGCGCGACACGAGCAGCAGGTGCAGGTCGGATGAGTGGCTGATTAACGCACTGCAAGTTGGTCATTGCAGAGTACCCAGGGTAGCCCGTATGTACGGAGTACAGCGAGCAGCACAGCGTCCCTGGCTCCTTGGCAAAGGGGTTGATGGCGGCACCTTTGACAGACCACCATCATCAGATATCGTCGAGTTCGTCAACACAACACTGACGGGCCCCGGGAGCTCCGAGCAATGGCATTTCGAACCCGCCACCCACAGAGCCGGGGTTTACTACTTGTGGAACCCGCATGGGGACCGTCTGTGTGCGGCCCCCCGGACCTGAATCGGAACCACGTCGCTGGGCAGATGCCTCCCTTTGCTGTGGGCGCGCATTCCAGGGAACAATTGGGTGGGTTGATGTACGAGTATGTCAACAAAAAGGCTGCGATGGGAGTCTCACCGGCAACTTACAGTACGGCAACAAACAACCTGCCTAGTGGGCATTGTTTGTGTTGCCATGTCCTACCGGTCCTGTCCCGCCAGGGCAGCACCACCACCACCACCACCACCACCAACACCACCGGTGATGATCCCCCTTGTCTGCAAACGGCTGACTCGCCCGTTTGCCTCCTTTCCGGGCACCGTGAGCGAGTGAATGCGGCCATGGGGGCATGAAACGGCGCCTCACCGGGCCCGAGGGTTGTGCGTGCGAACGGTTGGCCCCCTCGCGGCCGTGCTATTCCTGGCTGGACGAGGTGGGATTTTCTTGTTCGCTGGTGAGGCCGCCACGCAGACCATGCATGCCCGGGCAGGGGGAGGAGGTCCCACTGCGCAACGGCAACGTCTTGACCGTTGCAGCTTGGCCCGGGGGCTGTCACAGGAAAGGTGGAGGCTGGTAGACGGTCTCGACAACGCTGTTTACTCGGGCGATGTTCTTGTCTTCCATTTCAAGTTTTCAACACAAACGCACACACACACCAGACACACGCACAACCATTTCGCATGCTACGAAGTAGCTCAGCTTCGTTCGTAATCCGTACATATAACAGTGGTCCCGCGACGCGTCCCGGCTAATAAAAGAGACGCGTCGTGGAGGGGGTAGATACACCACTGTAGACACACGCAGAGTGGGCTTCCAAGGTTTCCTGGCCAGATCGCCAGTCTTGCCATCGCATCGCATCGCACCGCATCGCCTCCACTCGACATCCATCCCCGATCGGAGCTGACCATCGCGTCGGGTCCCGCAGCGTCATCATCATTGTTTATGCGGGGTCGAGGAAAGTGTAGTCCGTAATCCTGTCTCGTTGAGCCCGGTGATCCATCCTAATGAGCTTCGTCGACCTCCTTGCCTTGGACATCGTCGTTTGTTTACTTGCATCTGTACGGACGTACGAAGTAGGCAAGTAGGCTTCATACAAACAGCGAGGGCGGACCTGCGTCTGAGACACGGACAGAAGCAGCAGATGGGTTCTCGGTGTCAGCGTGTTTCCGCTTCGGTAGTTGAGGCGCTGATACCGAGGTCTCAGATCGAAGAGTCATGCCAGTGGCCCAGGGCGGCGGTGGTGGTGTGCTCGCCGCTCGTGTTTATTTACATGCGGCTCGAGGAGGCTAGATTGAGAAGAGGGCTCGGGAGAGCAAGAACAGCGACAGCAGTTTGCTGGCAATGGCCTCGGGGCCACGGTGGGCTTCTTGATGTACCCGTAGTCCGTAGAGGCATCTCGTTTGACGGAGGCCTTGTCCAACCTCTCTGTGCACCGACGCCGGTGGCTACACCTACCTACCTGTAGTTTGTGTCAGATACTCCGTACATTTGCCATGACCCATCGCACGGATGCCATGTTCATGTTTATTTCTGGGTTTTCCATTCAGCACTGACAGGCTCGGCGTGGCGTTTGGGTGCGGGCTGTATTCGCCCCTTGGCAAGTCGACGGGGGTGCTTGTAATGACGGCCCTGGGTCACAACAGCCGCAGCCTTCAATTGATGAAAGGAATAATAATTCAGCGCCTAATACCTAATCTCTGGGGTTTTCTCGATCCAAAAGCACCTCTGCACGTGCCGCGCCTTGCACAGACGCTGAGCCTGCCTGTCACGTCTCAGGTTGCAGACCCGGCTCGCCTCGCTTACGGCAAAGGTACGAATAGTCTTGACATCATCACTTTCCACCCTACACCAACCAACAGGCCCTCAACAACTCTAGCTACCTTGGCTTGCCCACAATGCCGGTTCGTAGTCTCCATAAAGGAATCGTGATATTATAGCACAATCAACAACCCCTCAACAACCCCAGCGAGCCGGCCTATAATGCCATAGGTAGTCTCTGTCAAGGCAAGGAATAGTTATATTACAACACGTTCAACATGGCCAAGCCGCGCGTTTTATACTGGTTCCGCACGGATCTCCGCCTCCACGACTCCCCGGCGCTCAAGGCGGCGTTGGACCTGGAACCCGATGTGCTCTGGCCCATCTTCACGTGGGATCCTCACTACGTCTACCGGGCGAGAGGCGGGTTGAACCGCTGGCAGTTCCTGTGAGCCTCCATTCTGCAAATGAGAACTAGCAGCCCGTACGCGGCTGTAGCTGACCTGGTCCTGCAGGTTGGACTGCCAAAACGACCTCTCCCGGTCCATTACAAGCCTCAACGCCAAGTCCAAGCTCTTTGTGCTCAGAGAGGCACCCCAGACCCTGCTCCCCAAGCTCCTCAAGGCTTGGAACGTCACCCATCTCGTGTTTGAAAAGGACACGGACGCGTACGCCCGCGAACGAGACGAAGCTGTTGTCGCCGCCGCAAAGGAAGCGGGCGTCCAGGTCGTCGTCCGCTCAGGCAGAACCCTCTGGGACAGCGACGACCTGGTTGCAAAGCACGATGGGAAGCCCACAATGTCCATGTCGCAGTTGGAGGCCGCCGGCAGGAAAGTCGGCGATATCCCGCGCCCCATACCTGCTCCGGACCATCTCCCCGACCCGGGCGAGATGCCCGTCGACTTTGAGCAGCAGCAGCCAGACACGGAGCCCGACTTCAACTCGGAGCGCAGGACCGCAAAGGATACTGGATACAGCAAGATTGCCGGGCCAAAGGGGGACTTCGCCATTGAGACAATGGAAGAGCTGGGCTTTGGCTCTGCGACGACGCCTCACCGTGGAGGAGAGAGCGTTGCGCTGAAGCGACTCGACGAGATAATCAAGAACGAAAAGTACACTGCCACGTTTGAGAAGCCAAAGACGAGCCCAGCGCAGTTTGAGCCTCAGTCGACCACTCTCCTGTCCCCCTTTCTCCACTTTGGAGCGTTATCTGTTCGGGAGTTCTACTGGCGCGTCCGAGACGTCGTCGACTCGTACGGCAGAGGCGCATCGTCGCCGCCAACGAGCCTCACAGGCCAGCTACTCTTCCGCGACATGTACTTTGCCGCGCAGGCAGCGCTCGGCCCCGTCTTTGCCCAGACGGCCAAGAACCCGTACTGTCGGTTCATTCCGTGGCACTTGCCGTCGAAGAGGGATCCGAGTACGGGCCTGGCAACGGGCGAGTACCACGTCGACTCCAAGGAGGCAGAGACATGGTTCAAGAGATGGAAGGCCGGAGTCACCGGGTTCCCCTGGATCGACGCCCTGATGCGGCAGCTCCGCGAGGAGGGCTGGATTCACCACCTCGGGCGCCACAGCGTTGCCTGCTTCCTCACCCGGGGCGGCTGCTACGTCGACTGGGAGCGCGGCGCCGACGTCTTCGAGGAGTACCTGCTCGACCACGAGCCCGACTGCAACGCGGGCAACTGGCAGTGGCTCTCGTGCACGGCCTTCTTCGCGCAGTACTACCGCTGCTACAGCCCCGTGTCCTTTGGCCAGAAGTGGGACAAGCAGGGCGCCTTCATCCGCCGCTGGGTGCCCGAGCTGAGGGACCTCGACGCCAGGTACATATACGAGCCGTGGAAGGCGCCGATCCAGGACCAGAGGAAGGCCGGCGTTCGCGTGACGGGCGATGGGCTTGGGCTGTCATCGGAGTCGTCGGAGTCGTCGGAGTCGTCGGAGTCGTCGGAGTCGTCGGAGTCGGGCGGCGAAAAGAGGACGGCGACGTATCCGAAGCCCATGTTCGACTTCTCGCGGCGGCGCGACGCCTGCCTGGCGGCGATGAAGACGGCGTATGGGGTGGGCTTGCATGGCGACGACAAGCAGGTCCTCGATGGAAGCTGGCGGAATCTGTTTCCCTCAGCAGAGGAGGGTGAGGTGCAAGGCGAGTTTGGGAGCGACGATGGGGAGAAGGCAGACGAGGAGGATCAGGAGGCGACGGCGGCGGGGGACAAGCGACATGCGAGGGAGATCAACCCTGAAGCTGCACCGAAGAAACAAAAGAAGCAGCATAATCGCATGAAATAAACAAGTAAAGAAGTAAAGAACCTCTGATGATGCCAGCTACTCGCTGGGCGGCTGTTTGCCGCGAGAAAAGACCCGCGATGGCCTCACCACGTCCAGACACAAGCTCCAAAACGAAAAAACTGAAATTCCCAAAACATGCAAAAAAAGAAAGCCATCGCTTCAACCCTCAGGACCCAAAGGTGCGTCACCCCCGAGAAGACTCTTAATCCTGTAATCATCCCACCCGCCTTGTGATGGTAAACCCGACTCACGACCGCTCCAAGCCGGGGTTCGAACCCGTGTGGTTGGCAAGGAGTGCCGGGAGGGGAAGGTGTTTGGCTTTGCCCAGACGACTGGGCCAAATCGGCCCTTGGCCTCAGTCGTCTGGGCGGTTGGAAGTTGATCAGATATTTGGCTACAAGAGGCGCAGTGAACAGGTGCTCAGTGAATCAGTGCCAGTTCAGTGAACCAGTGGCCGTCGAGTGAATTCTTGTCCAGTGAATTAGTGCTCTATACGGGCGTCTGCTAGCCGAGACCACTCCACGGCCCAGCGCCGACGGTCCTCGCCCGATCTTCCATCTGCAGTCCCCGATGCAGCTCCCTGCAGGGCCATCTCCGACAGGTGACTGAACATGTCAGGCCTGCCGTTGCAGGCCGCCGCGTACATGTGCTGCTCCGCCTTGTCCGCGTCGCTCGCCCTCAACATGTTGCCGAGCTCGATATCCGCCTCCGCAAGACCCGCCTCTGACAGCGCTTCCAGCACGCCCCTCGCCTCCTCCTGCCTCCCCAGCTTCAGCAGCGCCTTTCCAAGACGCAACTCGCAGTATGGCTTCCACTCGAAGCTCGTAGAGCCTGCTCTGAGCGCTCGTTGCAGTGTTGCGGCCGCGACGTCGAACCTGCCCTGTTCAAAGAGCAACTCGCCTTCCGCGGTCAGGGCGTCCGGGTCTTTGCCCCTGGACACGAGGTGCTTGAATCGCGCCTCAACTTTCCTTAGCTGCGGCATTCGTCCGTAGGCTCCAGAGCGGATGAGCTGCCGGGCCAAGGAGAGAGTTGATGGCCGGTAGCCCAGTTCTGAGGCAGACGCCCACATGGCTGTCGCGAAGGCATCGGCGCTGCGCGGGCCTTGGATCTGGCGCATGATGCATGCCAATTCGTGCAGTACCTCGGCTGAGATGACGTCTTCTGTATGAATCGTAAGCGGCCATGCTTCAAGGTTTAGGAGAGAGATGCATACTACCACTCAAGGAGACTGCCCAGGGACTGGCGCCCTGCTTGACTGCTTCCGTGAACCTCTGGGCGCAATGGTAGTATTGCTCTGGCGACAGGCGCTTGAAAGAGTCGCCGTTTCTAGAAATGACGCTCTCAAATGAGGCGCGAGGGATCTCTGCCAATGTAAAAACGTCCGAGTATGCGGCCGCCTTTGGCGCACGCGGGACGGCGTACTGCCGGGTTTGGCTCAAGGCCGGAGGGGGATCGCTTCTTGCGCGGTACAAGTAGGCCGCTGAACTTTGAGATGAAGTGCATCTCGATAGATGTGGTCTCAATGAGAGAATACATGTCCTGGGACACCGACGAGTTGCCATCTTGGAGGAGGGAGAGATGGACCTGGGGTGTCACCTCCTGGTCATCTCTGGACAAACTGTCCGGGTCGTATCAACTTCAGACTTGAAAATTACAGGCTGAAAATCGGGGTTCAAGATGGAGCAATTGCAGAACCTGGAATTGGATGATTATATCGACATGATGGTTGATGCCTCGGCTGAGATGTGAGGTTGGATGGTCGTGGTGCAGTCTCCACTTGACCCTTGGCCAATCAGATACGGCACATTGCGGTGAAGCTCTGGCGCTCACCGAAGCGCAGCTCCGCTAAAATATTTTTGAAGCAGAATGCAAGATTGAACATTTCAACATCAATTTCGACAACAACCGCCAAAGAGCCGCTGATACCCAAGGACGTCTTTTCCCGAATTGTATTTGGGTTGAAAAACTCAGACAATTGCATAATTCCATAAACAATCGCCAGATATTCACACAAGCGGACGCAGTCCCCGAAACACCACCCGAAGTGAGCATCTCACTAAGCCCAGCCTCACAACATGGTCGCGCAGACTCGCAAGAGAAAGGCCGCCCAGGAGCAGGCGGCCGAGAAAGCCATCCAGAAACCCTCTACTTCAGCGACCCCGAAGCGGCAAAAGCTGCCCGTGAGGTCAAAAGACGACGAGTCCCCGGCGCAGAAGGCTGCCGGCAAAGGCACGCTCATCACGTTTGACGACAATGGCAAAGCAGACAAGGACCCGAAAGTCTCGGCTGCCACCAGAAAGACTGCGGCACCAATCAGCGTAGAAGTGGAAGCAAGTGAGGACAGCGACGACGATGCCCCCGAGGCCGTGTCGACGGCCAAGGCGGCGTCGGATAGCAAGAAGTCTGCACAGGCGGCTCAAAAGGCAGCCCGAGAGTATGTCACCCGCTTCCCCATGATCCCCCCGAACGACGAGTATCCTAACAGCTCCCTAGACAAGCCGCAGCAGAGAAGCGGAAGCGTCAAGAGCGCGACGCTCTCTTGAAGAAGCAGGCGGAAGAGCGCAAACAGGCCGAGGAGGATGCCAAGGCCGCCGCCGCCGCCGCCAGGCCAGCACAAGAAGAAGAAGAAGAAGAAGAAGAAGACGACGACGACATGGACGACGCCCCGTCAGCCAAGCAGCAGGAATCCGCGACGCGCGGGCGGAAGCGGACGGACAGGGTCCAGATCCCCAACCTCCTGCCCGCCGAGTTCCTCACCGACTCCTCTAGCGAGGACGAGGACGATGACGGCGACGCAGACCAAACCAGCGGCTCACGCCCCAACAGGCGCAACGTCTCCGCCGTCGAGAGGCGGTTGTCGCGCCAGGACCGCGGCCCGCGCGACGAGCGGCTCGGGTCTACGGTGTACCGCGTCGCCACGGCGGCGGACGAGCGGCTGGCGCCCAAGGCGAAGAAGTACTCCAAGAGCACCAAGGACGTGCTCCTCAAGCGGCACCGGGCGGGGGTGAAGCCGCGGGCTGGCTTCTTTACGAAAAAGTGAGGGCTGGATGGGAGGGGGAGGGACAACGTTGTTCTGGGGGTTGGTTTGTTCATGTGTCGACGAGCGAGCATATTCATCATGGGGTAACAACACTAGACAATGAGGAGCGCAGGTTCAATTGCTGCTTTACGATGCCAACTTGCTCAATTCGACATTTACCTATCCGCAGGCCAAGGACCGGCAGTTTACGATTTGGTCCCCACGGCATTCAGCTGCTCTTCCAAGTGTGGACTAATACCGCATACTCCGTACAAGAGCTCAACCACGCCGCCACCATCACGCAATCGACTGAAGTCGGGATCCATTCGGGCTGCAGTCCCTCTCCGCCAGGGACCATCCCACAGGCGACGGCATTTACAAGTTTACAACCCTCAATCATGCCATCCATGCAGCAGCAAGCAACAAAAACCCGCAACCGAGAGTAGACGATCACCGAATGATCGCCCTCCCGCATCGTCTCCCACATCGTCTCCCAGCCACGCTGACGCCAGGCGCACGCTGACGGGGTCCCACGCTTCATGTAGATTGCGGTGCCTGGGCGGTTTCTGGTTCTCGGTGCCATGCACAGGAGCTGCAGTGCAGTAGTCCGGAGTCAGGGTAGGTTCCGCCGAATGGTAGTCCGTAGAGTTACCTGCCATCCATTCTGATGGTTATGACCAAGGTAGGCCGGGGATACCGATATTCTATATTTACCTCTTCCTAGTTGCGATACAGGAGTCCATGGCCACCGCGCCGCAATGCAGTCCTCCAATGCGGACCATCGCGTGGCAGACGCCAGGCACGCTATCGAGCGCCAGTTCTCTAAGCCTGCGCCCCCAGGGTGATATCGCCAGCAACATCCATCCGAACCAGAGTCTCTCCGCTGCAACCACACTATCCAGGCATCTAATGCCGCGTTCTTCTGGAACAACGCCGCCACCGTCGTCGTCGTCGTCGTCTTCTTCTCGGAAGCCCAAGGCCGTGCAGCCCACCGTCCACCACTCCTAGCCTGCATGACAGACGACCCTTCAAATGGTCCTCAGCGTGGCCCACCGCACATAAGACGTCCTCACTCGATAGCTTCCCTCTTCTAAATGTCAGCCCCATCCAAGACTTCAAACGACGGCCACGGGGCGCAGACCAGACCAGACGGCGCTATTTCCTCCATCTTCCAGCTCTCCAATGCTCGCTGGACCTTGGTGATTGACTTGACACCCAATGGTTTACCGACACAGCCAGCCAGTGGCTAGCTAAGAACCAGGATAACGGTCCGTCAAGAGACAGGGACAGGGGTTAGGGGTTGAGGTTCCAAAGGTGGGGAGTCGAAGATTCGTGAGAACAAAAGAGCGGATACTCTCTCCATCTCTCTGGCCCCGTCCGTCTCGGCGACTTTCGCAAATGTGGTTCTTACCGTCTTAGATCGTTTCCATAGAATACGATTCATTTTGTAACCTACTCCGTACGTACCAAGTACTCGTACTCCGTACCAAATAGCAGACGACCCTCGCATAAGCAATTAGGTTTTGTATCCGTAAACGGACTTGGCACCTGAGAGACGAGCCCTTTGCAAGTTGGCCAGCGGCTAGCGTCGATACCACGGTCTCCTCTCCTCGGCGCCCTGTCCCGTTCAGGAGAGGACGGGCGGGAGCAAGGCCGAATGAGATAGCAAAACACCGTTTCCGCAGGCGGCGCATGAGACGGTGTCTATGATGTGCATAATGGCATCCGTCGCAAGCGCTGTTTGTTTCTAGCCCGACATCTCAAATGACTGGTCTTGCGGCCGAAGCCAGGGCCGAAGCCAGGGCCGAACTCTGGTTCGAGCTGTTCCTTCATGACCTGGTAGCCCTAATCCTTCGTCTCAGTGTCGTTGTTCCATCCGACTGCCGCAATCGGCTTCTGGCTTCGCCGGCCATTGTGAGGCTTGCCCGCTGCCACGCGCCGAACTTGTTAACCTTGGCTGCCGCGAGGCTACTTCATGCACGGAACAGGGCCCCGGCTAAGCTGGCTGCGACGTGAACACAAGCGGCATGTACGAAGTACTACTCGCAGCAGTAGTCGAAGCCGGCTTTTCCTGCGCACTCATCCGTTGTGCCACAGGTCATCTGGAAAGACATTCGGATTATGTTGGAATGCATAGCGGTAGCGGACCCGGCTCCCTGTCGGCCGAGATTCGTCAGATTGCCAGCAAACCGCATCGCCGGGGGAGGCATCCGCCAGCGGAACCCAAGAGGCCTGCTCCTTGTCGCGGGCAAGGCGCTTGAACACGTCTGAAGGTGGAGAACGAGCATCGATGGGCACCATCAGGCACTGACCCGAATGGTTCCGTTTCGCCATGTTCATGCCGGCAATGCGTTGGACAGGCCAGGGCAGCGCTACTCGACTTTCCGGTGGATTTCATCCGCTCATGGCTCGGGGCGCACGACGGCGATCAGTGACGCTGTGGACTCGTGGAGTAACGACATGGACCGGTCGTCCTTCCTGGTAGGCCATCACGGAGAGACAGTGGCCCGGAACATGAACCATATCAGCCCGTACTCGAACATGGATCATCCCTTCTTACTCTTCTTCCTCCACAGGGCGAGAGCCGGCACACAGGCCAATGGTTTCCACGACATTGGCTCAGCCTCCTGGTGGCCATGGGCATTGCACTCTGTGCCAGGAATCCTTGCTGATAGAAACTGACGGCTAAATTGTCCGCTCCAAGGATTCTAGCCAGGTCGAGGCTGTTACAGGCGAAGGGGGGCTGGAACGACAATCCCGGGTAATATCTGGTCGTCGTAGGGAACACGACGCGGAGAAATGCGAGTGCATCCTTAGCGAGGTCTCTGATATCGGCGCGCATGTCTATGCAAGGGCCTAGTAAATTGAGGCTCGGAAATATTGTGTTGTTGCGGTGGACGCCACAGCCGTCACGGCGCGAGGATGGATATCCCGCGTTGCCGTGTAAACCGGCGAGACCGAGTCATTACTGTCGTCAACTGAACAAATCTGATATTATACGGATTACATACCAACCAGTCTCGGCGCTTCTAGGAGCCGAGAAGCCGCTTTGGGGCGAAAAGTATGAGGTGTATTAACGGGTATTTTTGACCTTGACGGCACACCGAGCAACTCTGGTTGAGTTGTCGTCTGTTAGCATTCTCGCACACTCGGTGGTTCCACACTTGCGATTCGGTTTCAGGAGCTCGCCGGTGGCTGGCGAGCTGAGACGTGGAGGCGTTCACTGGCCTTGCTGTTTGACGCCCAAGAACGTGGTCGAGTGGCTGGCCCGACTTGATGGACTGCCGTGAGGAGGGGCCATCCGCCAGCCCCAAGCGATAGATCGCTCACGGACGTCGCCGCCTTTGTGAGAGGTGACGGATTTCAGCAGCGAAGCTTCCCGGACCATGCCCATGGCGCGATAACCTTTTACAGAACCGGCATTCAAGAATACAGGCCGCCGCGTATTGACGCATGGCTACGATTCTCTCGTACGTGACTGCGAGGTCTTACCGCACGTCTGGGCTGAAAGGTGAGGCTGATTTCAACGACTCTCTCGACATGCCCATCTTTGTGGTGCCGATTGGTCAATAGTCTCGGGCAAGCACCAGTTCGTCCCTCAGCCTCGGCTGACGACCGCGTTGACGACACACGAGTCTCCGTAAACTGTCGTGGGAGAGTGAGATGGTTGTGCGCACAGACCACTAGCACCTCTCTTGTTGATGCGTCCACAGCGTTCCAGTCACGAGGCTAGCTGCAGCCTTTGGCCTTGCAGCTGCAGCAGCTCGAGGGCCAGAATTAATGAAAGCCACCGTGGAAACCATCTGAACCCCGCAACGTAGGTATCCAGGGATGCCGGCGACTTGGGCCGTGCTTGGTCATGTCCGTGACAAGTCGAGGTGTGGTCGCTGCTGTAGCTGGTTGGTGGCTATCGACGCCTAGGTTACGCCATGGGCGGGTGTGGCGCGATTCATTGGCGCAGGTCAGCTACCAAGTTGGCTGCACATGCTTGGCTGTGGAAGACTTCTCGAAGAAAACCAAATGGTTGTGTGGAGAATGAACAGATCCCGTCCTGTCGCTGAAGAGATGCGGTTCTTGGTGTGTTACGCAACAGCGTTTCTGGCGACGCCTCAGCTTCTGGCGACGCCTCAACGTCCATCACAGACGACGGCGACAGCGATTCGACGGCTATCGAGGGCTGTGATCAGACGATGGCTCCAGCTCGGCCCTCCTCTTTTGTTTGAGCCACTGATCAGAGTCAGAATACACGTGGTGTCTCGCCCTTCGCGGGGAACGGGAGTGACTGAGGGAGACGATACCCCATCCATCCAGAAGCTGGGCATCCATTGGTGGCTGACTTGGAATCGGGTCGGGCAATTTTCAAACGCCCTACCCGTCAATCAACCGTCGTGTGACTTGCGCGAGCGCAGGCTCGCGGCGCAGCTCGACCCCTGAACTGGATGAGGCTGCGGATGACGGTTGAAAATCATGACCAACGACCATTGAGGCAAAGCACAATCTGGAAGCACAAACATGAGTGGCCCAACCTAAATTCGCTAGTCTTGCTCAGCCAACCGGTTTCAGGGGAGTCCTTGCCAGGCAGCTCGTGCAACCATGCCAATCTTGAACAGGAGCCTACCCGCCTGGTCAGAGATCGATTCGGCGTTTTGAGAAGGTCTGGGGCTGGGGACAATCATGCGATTTTTATGAACGGCACTCGGTGGTTACCTGAGACTTGGGCCATTACGACGCACGTACGTACCTGTATGTATTCCTGTAGTACGGAGTACTCCGTATCTCAACTGTCGATAGAGTGCTGTCCCCAGATCGAGAGGCTGGGCTGGACAAAGGAGGATCGTTGTGGCCTAACCTGTGTGAGCCGCCAAGGCGAAAGCTAGCTCAACCAACTAGGTAGTTTATACGTCCGTGATTGCACGCAGCACGAAGTAGTGGCACCCGTACCAATATTCGCAGTTGCATTAGTATGTAGTTGAGATGGGGTCGCCGCGGACGATGTCCGGATGGACTGTTAGGAGTTCATGCCAACTCACGGCTCCACGCTTAAGAGTGAGACACGACCTTACCTTGGGCCGAGTGGAGCGGAGTGGTCGCTCACCTGGGATGTCGCTGTAAGCCACGTCGTGCTTGGCAGAGGTCTCGTCTGGTCTTCTTGCTGTGCCTGATCGGACAAGTTGGCTCAGGATCCCTTGGCCACGACTCACGGCCCCGTCGGGAAAGGCTTGAGGCTGTCACTGCCAGATTGGTGGATAAGCCCACCGTCAATAGACTGAGCTGGCGTCATTTCCCAGGAGGCGAGCCCATTGGAGCTCTGCGCAACCATGTGGTCGGCGATGACGGGGGAGCATTGCGTGCAGCAACGTCCTAGCCGATTCGTTTGTGCAGGTGCTTCTCCGAGCCAGTCGACGCAGCGTGGCTTCTCAAACGGAATCCCCATGGCCGCCTCTGGGGTTGGTTCCTATGGACGTATAGGGGGCGATAGCTCACACCACTTTTCCAATGAGGAACGCCGCCTGGCGGAGGATGCGATATTTCGCTGCAAGTGCCAGCGTTAATGCTGCAGAGTGTGCTCTTCGCTCCATTCTGTCGATGCTCATCACTGATACGGATAGCTGGGGACGAAATGTCGCCTGCTGCTGGTCTTTAGCCAGCATGCTGGTCCCTCCGCCCTCGATCCAGTACGAGCATGCACACAGATATGGAGCGACTGGGATCGGCAGTTGGTCTTGCCATTGAAGATGCGAAATTGTCGTCGGCTTCAATCTCGCAGCGGCAGACAATATGAGGTGCGGGGAATGATTTTGGGCTTGGACACTTTGCGGGTGGAAGACATCTCCAGGGTTATCGTCATCGCGACTGCCGCATGGCACCCCAGACCGTCCAGGCCTGACGTCGTCGCAGGCACGTGCCGAGTCAGTCCCCTCACTTTCTCAGGGTAGGCACGGACGAAGGGCAATCAAGATTCCATGAATTGATATTAAATTTTGACCTAAAGGCAGGCATGGATCTGGGTTGAAGTCGCTGAGCAAGTAATGCTTGGGCTCACAGAACCGCCTGTCCTCGGCCAACTGCATCCGTGGTGATGGTGATCGGCAGGACATCCATCCACCCACCCACCTTCCTCCTGCTCCATGCCTGCGCCGATCACCAACCTCCCGTGCTCAATGCCCCATTTTGCCGTGCCAGCGCCGATAGCAGACAATGCTTGTGACTTGACGACCTTGAGTCCTACGCTGCGCCGAGGAGGGGTTTGCTTTGGTGTCTGGCAGTTAGAAGGGGACGGAGAAGCGGGTGGGTGCCATCAACGAACTACTGGTGCAGCGTTCCAAAACATGCCCCGGCCATCTGCGATTTGGCGCGTGTTTATGACCTGCAGGTCTCGGTGCCTCATGCACGGGGCATCACAGTCGTCTGCTCGATACTGGGCCAGATGCAATCCAGGGACGGGGTAAGACATGCGTCCTCCGTGGAGTAGTCCGTACACGCAGAATCCCTCCCGTCCGGCTCCTTGCGGTTGTAGGGCGCCATGCCACATTCAGTGACCCAGCAGCGACGAGCCCACGTCCTACGGACTACACAACTGCCGCTAGAGGGACGGGACGACGACCTCCACGTCGTCGTTGTAAGACAGTGTTCAGTTGACCCTTTGCGGGCGTCATTGGCGGCTGGGTCGACCAGATTCGTCGGAGATGGCCGCGAGAGGGTGGTGGAGAGCAGACAACAAGAGAGGAGAGCGACTTTAGAGGTGCAGACTTGATGCCTACGAGTTCTCGTACGAGCAGGGCAGAAGCTGTCGTCACGAGTAATGCGCGCAGATAGTCTGTTACAGCCACAGGAGTCTCCTTAGCTAGGTAGGCTACAAGTCACGAGTATATGAAGTCCTCCGTACGGACTACGGATGGCAAAGTTCCCATTGGGCACACAAGATGCAATGGCATTCATCCACGGCGCGCTGAGACTGCCCCCTCTCCAACGACACAACACACTTCCCATATGCTCTGCTCGACTTCATCCCGTGTATTGATTACCAGCCCAGCTCTACCAGGTCCAGCCCCGTAGAAGCAAACTGCCAGATCCCTGCGCTGGCTCTCGGTACGCAGCAGGACTGGTTCGCCTGGCGCCTGGAGCGACGGAGGCCACGTACCCACCGTGCTTGGCCCAAAAGGGCGGACAAGGGGTGGGAATTTTTTTGGTTTCTGGGGCCCTGGCTGGTGATCAGGGGTCTCGCAGGCTTGAAGAAACCGACTGACTGGCCTCTGGACGTCCGCGACCCGACCCACGGCGAGCCGGGTTCCTGTGTGGGCGCCAACGAGCGAACCAGCCCGTGGCCCCCGTCCTGCATGCCGTGCCTTACTGACTTGAGCTGCGAGGCCGGTGGACAGTGGGCTCAGCACCGTGACGCCTTACTGACACATGGGATGGATGGGTGGATAGAACTCTGAGCGCTATGGATGTGGATGGCTTCGCCCGCAAACACAGGAACCAATCTAGCCGCACTTGTTCGTAGCTGCAGCGGCGTCAAGATGAGGTCAGGATAAAGGAAGTTGCAGGTAACTTACCTTATCCGTACGGACTAGGTACTTCCATGGTTCTGGGTTTGGCAGCGCAGACGGTCGTGCCTTAGTAAGGTACTTAGTTGCCTCTTAGCTCCGAGGCGCCCGTTGTCCGTTTGGCCGTCCGTCCTTCCTCGCCCCTGGCCGGCCGACTCGAGTGCTGTTCGACCTCGCCGTTTTTATCTCCTGCCTCCCCCCGTCCTCATCCCCTCCTCTGCTCTCCCGCCCCCTCCTCGGACTGCCTCTTGTCTTCGTCTTCTGCGGGCTCGTCAGCAGCTTCGCTTGTTGGGCTTGCTGCTTGTGCATACTTGCACGCCTGTGTCGCCGTCGCCTTCATTTGCGCCGCGACTCAGCGGGGCAAATCAAACGACTGGCCGGACGGACCCCGTCTCTCCGTGTCTCGGGTGAGACCAACCGCGAATTACAAGCCCAAGATCACCACCAGTGGCTTGCGGACGACGACAGCTCGCCCGCCCAGTGCCTCGCCTTGCCTGGACCGAATACTTTTGATGAGCCGTTGAAGGACCACGGGGCAAAAAAAATAAGACGGCAGCGCACGTTCGCAAAAGCAACGTCGTCGGGCCCCTTTTTCGCACCTGTCAACTATCACGACGTCCATTCATTCTCTCTCCATACTCCACGCCCGCCACCGCACAGGCTCGCTGCTCACGGGCACAATCACCCGGACAGCATCCGCGACCCCGACAAGCGCGCTGACTGTCACTCCGCACGACATACGGCAGTTCAGCGACGAGTCACTGCAGCGACAAACAAGTTTACACGCGCACAACCCCCGCTGGAGCTTGGATCTCTCAACTGAAGACCCTAGCGTTGGCGCCTTTCGCTTGTGCGCTGAGTCTCCCAGTGCTCCCAGTGTTCCCGCCGCTCCGATCCGGTTCCTTAGGCCCCTGGCCTGCGGTCATGCACTTGCCATCCCCGCTCTCTTCTCTCTAGCATTGTTAAGACGGGGACTTGAAACATCTCATCCTGGCTTCTCAACCTTCACACACATCACAACCGACTTTAAGTTTTTCCCGCCTCGTATTCCACCATCGCACCCTTTTCGCTCGCCTGCGACTCTTGTCGAAACGATTCCGATCCACCAACAGCCCCGCGAGATCGACTCAGAAACCACCTCCGCCCGCCGCCGCCAACGACGTCGCTGATTCTCTGCCGCGACGCCCCCAGCGCCCCCAGCGCCCCCTTAATCAGTCCTATATCCATTCTTGATCCGGTCGTAGCCTGTTGCTGCGACTGCTGTTTCTGATACCCCACTACGCGATCCTCCATGTTCAGTCGGTCTCGAAAGAATCAGCGTCAGCGAAACGAGAACGCGGGTTTTTCCCCCAACGAACCGAAGAACCATACCCTAGATTTTTCGTCGCGCCTGTCCGACCTGAGCCTCATCAGACCTCAAGGCGCCTCACGACCAAGGCCCCTGCCGGATGATTATTTGTTCATAGAGAAGGGTACGTGTGCCTGCTCTCCTCTCGCGCCGGTGCGGCCCGAACATGATGCTCTGGCCCCGGTCTCGCAGTTCCTCAAAACCCCCCCTGTGACTGACGGCTCACTAGGAAATCCTTTTCCAACTGGAACTCGTGGTAATTCTGCCCATCAACGTGGATCGTCCATAGGCTCAACGAGATCAGCTGTCAGCGCCGCCTCCCGAAGAGTCGGCGGCATCGACAACAACGTCATGGCGAGCACCGCCGACAGGAGCCGGTTACGGCGCGAGAGGACGTTTGTCGGTAGCGAATGCGCCGTATGCGAGGAGCCCCTGGAGCACACCCTACAAGGAGAGCGCATCCTCCAGTTTTCCTGCTCCCACGTCTCCCACGAAGCGTGCTTCTACGAATTTATCCGCGAGTTCGAGTCACAGTACTGCCCGACGTGCGATGCGCCGCTGCATCTCGACACCAGCCGGGGCGGCAATGTTATCGACATTAGTTCGTCCTCCAGTAGAACGAAGGCCCTGGGTCTGGCTACTAATTCGGAGGCAGACAAAATCAGCAACATGGTGCGCTCTGCGGGTAGCGACGCCCGCTCAACCAACACACCGACACCGACTTGGGACAACCAGACTATGAGGCCGCCCAGCGTCGACAGCTCCCAGAAGAAACATCAGTCCCAGCAGCCTAGCAGCAACAGCCGGGAGAGCGCCGCTCGAGGGAGCCATAGGGATAGCCGAGACGCACCGCTGTCTGACCGCTACGGTTCTTCGTCGAGGCACGCGCGGAGCGACAGCGAGGCCACTGGGGTTGCGTCATCCGGCGGATATCCCGAGACGACACAGAGCGGCCCGCAGTGGCGGCACGACTACGATGTGCAGGCGATGGAGACGACACCTGGAAGCCCGCGCGGCATTGCCCGCAACCCAATTCCTTCTCCCACCGTCACTGTTCGATCAGAGTTCCCGACCATCAACAGATCTCGCCAGCAGCAGACACTGACGTGCCTGGTTACCATCGAGGTTGCAGACAACAAGTGGAAGCCGGACCCCGAGGACATCGGCGTACAATCGCAACAGCAGCAGCAGCCATCTGTCAGTGCGCGCATTGACGAAGTGGCCGCTCGGTCGGTGACGCCTGCCCCGAGCGCCCCACGATTCTATCCCTATGATTCGGCGGAAGTTCTTGAGGAGATGACGGAGAACTTGCGAAATCGCGTTGACAATTGGCATGGCCTAGACTTTAGCCGGTGAGCTTCCTTCCTTTCACGGTTTTCGGCGTCCAATAAGATGGCTGACAACTGCCAGATTCGGCCAACTGAGACTGTATGGCACGCTTCGAGTCGGCAAGGACAAAGTATCCTGGCAGGAACTGGAATGCTACCTCTTCGCCGAAATGCTCATCTGCGTCAAGGAGAAGAAGTTGGCGCCCCAAACAGCGCCGCACTGGGATGACAATGGTGCACCTCGACGGTCGACTCGCTGCACGCTCAAGGGCTCTATCCTCATCAAGAAGCATTTGAACGAGGTATCGGAGACGGGGACCATCGACGAGAATGTCTTGACGCTGAGCCTCTCCGTTGGCGAACTACCCCAGTTCCACCTGAGATTCGAAAACCGCAACCAGCTCAAGTTGTGGAACCAGGCTCTTTTGGACCTGAATGCCGTCGAGGGTTCCCCTATCCGCAGCCCGGATTTCGATCGCGGCGACATGTCTGAGACGGATGAAGAAGCCGAATGGCAGCGCTCGCGTCCGCAGAGAGTTTCATCCACTACCTCCTCTTGGGGGCCCAAGTCGGTGACAACAGCCCCGACGGAGTATACAAACTTTGCGGCCAAGAGCCCTCATCCGTTGAGCTCGATTCACGTCCCCATTGACGTCGTCGTTGTGGTACCAATCTCGTCCTCGATGCAAGGCGTCAAGATCAACCTGGTTCGCGATGCGCTGAAGTTCATGGTCAATACTCTCGGCGAGCGCGATCGGATGGGCCTCGTCACGTTTGGGTCAGGAGGCGGTGGTGTGCCCATTGTCGGCATGACCACCAAGGCCTGGCCAGGCTGGTCCAACATATTGACATCCATCAAGCCCGTGGGCCAGAAGAGCCATCGCGCCGATGTGGTCGAGGGAGCCAATGTTGCCATGGACCTGCTCATGCAGCGAAAGCACAACAACCCAATCGCTACCATCATGCTGATTAGCGATGCGTCGACGGCGGATGCTGATTCTGTCGATTTTGTCGTCTCAAGGGCCGAGGCCGCCAAGATCACCATCCACTCCTTCGGTCTCGGAATGACGCATAAGCCGGACACCATGATCGAGCTCTCGACCAGAACCAAGGCATCGTACACGTACGTCAAGGATTGGATGATGCTTCGGGAATGCCTGGCTGGGTGCCTCGGGGGCATGCAGACTCTGTCGCACCAGAACGTCAAGCTCAAGCTCAAGCTGCCCGAGGGCTCGCCGGCCAAGTTCCACAAGATCAGCGGCGCACTGCAGATTACCAAGCGAGCCACTGGTCGCGATGCGGAGGCGAACCTGGGTGACCTACGCTTCGGCGATAAGCGCGATATCCTGGTGCAACTGGTCATTATGCCCGACACTTCGTCTCAGGAGCAGCTCCCGCAAGATCCGTGGGACAATATTGTTTCTGGCCTGGAGGCTCTCGGCGGCTCCATGGACAATGACGTGGAGAGGGTTGTGTCCGTGGAGGAGGTCCCGCTTATCCAAGCCGACCTCAGCTGGGGTGACATCCTCCGGGACGGCACGGTCACGCATATGCCTCGGCCATCCCTTCTAGCCATCACGATGCTGCCAGCCAGTGCAGGCCAAAAGAAGTCGTGGCAGAACACCACACCGATCCCCCCTCACCCTAGCATCGTCCAGCGGCGCATGGAATTGCTCACTTCTGACATGCTCACGCGAGCCTTGACCTTGGTTAGCCGTGGCCAGCACGATCGTGCGCACACTCTTCTGAATGAGACGCGGTCCATCCTCAAGGGCCTGGGCAAAGGCGGCTTACCTCCTGTCCCTCCCTCGGCAGGCAAGTCGGGGCCTTCGACACCTCACCCTGGTCTCGACCACTCTCCCAACCCCGCCGGAACCCCTGACCGTAAGCGCAGTCCGTCGCCGCCTACCTCCGCTACTTCTTCTGGTGGCAACGGCTTCTCGGCTACTCAGCTAGGCCATAGCCGTTCAAACGATGGCCTTGGCCTTGGTACTGGAATAGACGCCGGCACTGTGACTGCCTTGGACGCTGAGCTCGAAAGCAGTCTCGAATGGATCAACCATCCTGCCGTCTTTGGCCGTGACAGCCGCAAGGCTGTACTCCAGGCCATTGGCGTCATCAGCTCGCAGCGTGCGTTTACGTTCCGCACGCCTATTGAGAGCCTCTGGGCAGGCCGTGTTGGCGGCATCAAGCGTCTGGCAGATAAGAGCCGCGAGTGGCGCGAAGAGGGCGGCGGCGAAGGCGGCATCATGGAAGAGGCATAACCATGCGGCTTCTTCGACGAGGTACGCATATTGCATACGATCGATCCGTACTCATTTGCGGCTTGGTGACGGCGTCCGGATTCGACCCCCTTACGACACCCATCGCTTGGGACTCCCCTTACACGTCTTGATGCATTCATGATACCATTATATCTACTTGGCTTTTGCTTCGACGAAGTAGAAACATTCTTGGCCCGATACCAGACATGGAAGAAATCCCCTTATTTCATATCCCAACCATTTACGCCGTCTTGTTTATATTCAACGTATACCCGCCACGCTATCTACCGCATAGGTAGCTGTGCTGTTCTCGGTTGTTGACTTTTCTTTTGTCACGTGGACTGCTCCGTCGCTTAGAGCCATGATATCACGGCTGTGGGGAGGCCAGAGCCTTCCCTTTTGAAAAGTCCCTTGGTGTTTTGGGTCATTCGTTTTCTGGACCACTAGGACAGTCTTGGATTTCATCATTTGTTGTTTGGCCATTGGATTGGCAAGGGACTCTCGCCCTAGGAGAGGGTTGGGTCTTCAGTTTGCCACTTACACTGGGCAAGACGGAGAGCACATGCCCAACCCCAGTATCGCTTTCCCTGTATCAATAGTATCCATCTTATTAGTATTTACGTGTAGTCGGGAGGTGGGGACGGGATCTGTCTGGAGATTTATTTAGATATGTGTGATGCCCACAAAGTATAATCTACGACCCTTTTTTATTGGTTCATGAATTTGGGGCAGTATCGGGATTGTATGACCCGGCTTTCGTGATTGAACAGCCCTGAGCTGGGACTCTACTCTATCAGATCTTCACATGATGCTTTTCATATTGGCTCCATCAGGGCCAGTCCCGGCGACGAGAGGGTATCTGACCATCCCATGCTCCGAAGTGGCTAGCGGGGCGAGGCTTCGTCGTTTCTCCTCGTCCAATCATTCCCGACCAAGTATTCCGCGTCACAGTTTAGTCCTCGTCCCAGTTCTGTGGAGAGCACAGCAAGTCAGCAGTTGGTCAACGATGATGGCGTCGTCGATGAGTCAAGACTTACAGGGTTCGGCCCAGGTGGCTTAGGTCCCCCGGCCTGCCTGGCCACGATGATCTGGTCGACGGACAGGACTGTCCGGGCAGCCTCGGTGGCGAGCTTGATGGCCCACTGCTTAGAGGCCAGAAGGTCGAGAATGCCTTCCTCGGTGGCGTCCAGCGTACCGCTGTCGTCGTTGTTCTGGAAAAGCTAGTTAGTATGCGGTACCTCTCTGGGCCGAGTGTCAGGGAAAGCTCACCTCGACGTCGACACCAGTATCACCGTCCTCGCCCTTGTGGTGAGCAGCGTATAACCTGCTCAGAACCTCGGTGGCGTCCAGGCCGCAGCTCTCGGCCAGTGTCCGGGGGATCACCTCGAAAGCCTCGCCGTACTTCTTGATGGCGTATTGGCTCAGGCCAGAAGTCTTCTCTCCGTGGGCCTGTATCCTGGAGCTCAGCTGGATCTCTGTGGCACCGGCACCGGGGACGAGTCTGGGGTCCCTCGTGATGGCCTTGACCACGTTGACACCGTCATCAACGGCTCGCTCGATATCGTCGAGGTGGTTCTGAGTGGCACCGCGGAGAACCAGGGTAGCAGTTCTCGTCATCTCGTCCTCTTGTCTGAAGACAGTGACACGGTCACCGCCAATCTCCAACGTCTCGACGATGTCGATGCTGCCCATCTCGTCCGGCATGGGAGCACCCAAGCGCGCAAGAGGAGTGGCTCCGACGACACGGCAGACTCTGCGCAGCTCGAACTTGCTGAGAATCCTGATGGCCAGGATGCCGAAGCGGTTGAGGTAGTGCATGGCCAGGTCGCCAATCTTGTCGCCGCAGACGACAACGCGCAGGCCGGAGTCGTAGAGCTCCTTGACCGCCGTCTCCAGCTGATCCTCCTCGCCCTTGGTAAAGTCCATCATCTCCTTGGCGTTGTGCAGCAACACGGTACCCTTGGTCTCGGTCGTGGTGTTGTCGATGGGGCAGGTGTAGACACCGACCTTGGCGCGGCGGGCCTTCTTGACCGACCCATCGGGCTCCTTGGGGAAGACCATGCCCTTGACGACGCGGCTCTGCTCCAGGCTGCCTCCCATGATCTTGACGACGCGGATGTTGTCAACGTTGAAGTTGGCCGGGTTCTTGGGCAGCACGGCCAGGACGCCCTCGGCGACGAGGTCAGCGAGGAAGTCCTCGTTGCCGTTCTGCTTGCTCGCAACGACGGTGCGTATGGCCTTGCTGAGCTCCTCCTGGTCGCGGATGTCCTCGACCTTGTCGACGGCGAGCTTCTCGAGGGTATCCAGAGCAAACTTCTGGGCCTTTTCGTAGCCGATGACGATGTCGGAGGTCTTGAGGCCCATGCGCAGCAGGTCCTCGGCCTTGCGCAACAGCTCGCCGGCCAGGACGATGACGAGGTTGGTGGCGTCGCCCATCTCGGACTCTTGCTGCTGGCTGGCCATGACGAGGAGCTTGGCGGCGGGGTGGACGACGTCGAGCTCGCGAAGAATGGTGGCGGCGTCGGAGGTGAGGATCATCTTCTGGAGGTGGTTGATGACGACCTTGTTGCGGCCGTAGGGGCCGAGGGACGTCTGGACGGTCGAGGCAATGGCACGGCAGGCGTCGATGTTGCGCAGGACGGCGCCATCTTCGGCGTCGTAGCTGGCACGTTGATGTCAGGATATGCGTGTCCATGGTGGGGGAGGGAGCTCTCATAGGGGGCCCCCGGGGGGGGGGGGGGGGGGGGGGGGGGAGCATCTGCTGCCACTTACTTGTTGTAGCCCTGCTTGAACAGGCCCGCGTTGGGCGCGTTGGGGATGTTGAGAGACATGGCGAGTGAGCTGGGGGCGGTATCGAGGTTGACTCCCAGGCTCGTCCGCTGATGTATGAAGGGGATGGAGTCGTGGGGTTGATTCGGTCGCTTTCCAGCAGCTCGCGGACGGGCCCACCTAGAAAATCTTGGGCGTGTGTGGTGGTGCTGGTGGCAGCCTTGGTGGTGCCTGGGCCAATCAGACGCGTCCAGGGGTCTTTGTTAATCCGCTCCAGCTCAGGGCTCGGGAGCTCTCCAAGCCTGCATGGTACAGCGACAGCGACTCTTGCGGTGCCAATGTACTTGTGATTCCTGTCTTGTCCTACTATTACTCCTATTATTCTGATTTATATGACTGCTTCCTCTCAAAGTCGCGTTTCAGTATGTTTCAGCGAAGCGCCACTGCAATCTAGGGGTAGTGTTGGTGAGATCAAGTCGCACAGCGGCAGTCCGTTGGTGGGAGCTTCAGGAGGATCCAAACGGTGGGACGCTGTGGCGGCACAAAAGTGCAAGTACCTCGTACCTGTGGCGGCCTCGGAGTGGAAACACCAGCACAGCGTGAGGCATCGCAGCCTCGTCGCACTCCGTCGTGTCTCGTCTCGCGCAACCTTTCGGTTTTCAGCGCGCATCCTTGCACCACCAGCAACCTGTCCTTCCTCCTCCCGTCCGCATCATCGACCCGCGTCAGCACCAGCGAGCGGCCCGCCTTCGCGACTATCCATTTGTCCCTTCGCGGCCCGCAATTGCTGCCGGTTGAACCCACTGTGAACAGCAGCAATCAGGGGACCTCGCTCTGGCTCAACGCCTTGTCGCCATGGCGCCCCAGTCGTGTGAGCCCGAACCCTCCCTTACATACCTTCCCTTTTCCACTGCGCCTCGTCTCGCAGCCTCACATCTCATACCTGAACGCAACGCTGCGTGCCTGAGACGACGTTCCTCGCACCGCGCCGCGTCGCATCGTTGATCGTGCCTCCCCCTCGCATCCCCTTGCAGTCCCCTCACGACACCGCGCCGCACCTCAACTCTGCCTCCATCATCATGCCTCCCAAGAGAAAGTTTGCTGAAGTTGACCCCCTACCAGCCGTCCCGCCCTCGCTGCCGCCCTCTGTCGAGGAGGCCTACCGCCGCAAATGCGTCCAGCTCAAGAACCGCACAAACGAGGTCGAAGATGCCAACGACGCCGCCCGGCTGCGCCTCTCACGGATAAAGCGTCAGGTCGAGAAGCTCCGGATAGAGCGAGCCTTTCTGCTCGAGCAACTGGCCAAGCGCACCAGCACCAACGTCGAAGACTCCGAGGGCAGCCCCAGCCCACCTCCTACGGTATGCTTAACCTCCCCCCCGCGCCGTGCTTCGGCTGTGCTGCGATCCATCGAGCGCTCTCGATAAACTACGTTGTTGAAAATTCAATCTGATGGATACAAGCTGGCCGACTTCCGCAACGAGCTGGATGCTAACCCCCGAAAGCCCAAGGACAAGCCGCTGCGGATCAAGCGGGGCCATCGAAAATCCGCCGTCAACGACGCGGACGCAAAGGGCGGTCCGGCTGGTTCCTTCAAAGAACCCGGATCGCCAACCTCTGAGACGCAGTCGCATCCACCCGAGAGTCAGGCCAAGCGCGGCGAGTCCGCTACCGGCTCGGCTAATGGCATGGGCAAGCCGTCCCGGGGCGCAGCCAGTGCCTTTGACCTCTACTGCATCGAGGAACGGCCGAACCTCGAGGCCAAGAACAAGGAGGACGGGGACGGGGACGGGGACGGGGACGGGGACGGGGACGCCAACATTGACGAGGAGCTTTCCCGCGGCTGGGACGAACTTCCGGAAGCCGATAAGGACGAATTCCGGACCAAGCTCGAGGAATTGCTGGCCAAGGAGGAGGAGGACAGGGACAGCAAGGACGCCGAGGACTCCAACAAGAAGGAGGGCAAGTCTGACGGCGACGACAAGCCCGAGACGCAAGACGAGGATGTGGAGATGGCCAACTATGACACCGAGGACCAGGACCAGGACCAGGACCAGGACCAGGAACAGGACCAAGAGACGCAGATGGACAAGGACGGCGACGAATAGGGCACCGGATAGGGCGAAGGGCAAGGCGATGGATAGGTGACGACTGGACAAACGGCGTGGTCTTCCTTGGGGCGTTTATTCGAGACAGGGTAATGGGGTCAAGAACGGGATTCTTCAAGGTCATTTCGAGTACAAAAAGGTGATTTAACAGAGCACATTCAAACGAAGCCAGTCGGTACCATGTGTACACTTGTGATTGGGAGCGACTACAACGCAACCGTCCGGGAGATGGGAGAGGTCGCAGGAATACAACTCCACGGCAGCCAACCAGCATGGCAAAGCCGGTCAAGCAATTGCATGACCCCGCACCGACCAACCTGGAAGCAAAAAGAAATCTAGGCAGCCAGCGGATCTGTGACGATGTTCGTGGTGGCGGAACATTCACGGTGCGTTCACGGTACGTTCACGCTGCTCCTTAATAATAGGGCCGTCAGCCTGCTCAAGCACCAACCCACTGTTCCACCACCTTCAACTCTACGCAAATCCGACCACACGCCGGAACCACGCACCATGGCCATCGAGTTCCAGTCCATCGTCCCGATCCTCCGCATCTTCGACGTCGCCAAGGCGGACGAGTTCTACCTGGGCTACCTCGGCTTCAAGATCGACTGGGACCACCGCTTCGACGACAACGCCCCGCTGTACCGCCAGGTCTCCCGGGGCGGCCTGGTCTTGCACCTAAGCGAGCACCACGGCGACGGCAGCCCGGGCGTGCAGGTCCGGGTCACGATGAAGGGCATCACGGGGCTGCACCGCGAGCTCAGCGGCAAGGGGTATCGGTACATGCGGCCGGGCATCGAGGAGGGCCCAGCGCCGGGTGCGAGGGAGATGGGCGTCGTTGACCCATTCGGGAACCAGATTCGGTTTTGCGAGGATCTTGAGGTGAAGAAGGGGGCCTAGGCATGTCGAGTTGGCCTTGGTTTTCGAGCCGTCCGTCTATGGCCAGGGGCTGACCGAATGTCCAGATCAAAGGTGTCGGTATCGGACGCCACATAGACTGCGGGCTCGCAAGCAAAGCGTTCTATTTCACGTTTCTCTAATCATCTCTAGTTTCGAGCGGCCGTGTGAGGGGTTTCTACGCTTTCGCGGCCTCCTTCAGGTCGCTACGCTCCTGGATAATGCCGGCCAGGGTCTTGCCCACCTCCGAGTCCAGGCTCTCGAAGCCCTTGACCACGCCCATGCGGTCGCCCATGCGCATCTCCTGGCTCATCTTGAACTTGCCCTCGAGGCGCTCGATGGAGATTTCGATGCCGATGATGTTCTTCTTCATCAGCTCAATGTACCGCTCCGGAGCGTCCGTCACCTTCCACGGGCCCGGACGGTCGCCGCGGCCCGTGTAGTCCATGATGGACGTCTCCGTGTGCTGCGAGAGGTCGTGGATCTGCTGCCCCAGGAAGCGCGACGTCTCGTCCGCCTTGGCGTCGAAATAGAGGGTGGCCGTGCCGTAGGCCTGGACGGCGGCGTAGTTCCATGTGGGCACCACCTTGGCCGTCGTCGGCTTCGTCTCGACGTAGAACTTGGGCGTGACGTAGTGGTGCGGCGCCGCGGTGAAGAGGACCTGGACCTCCTGCTCGAGGGTGCTGCTGCCCGCGGAGCTGGCCGTGTCCATCATGACTTTGCTCTGGGGGTTCTGTCGCGCGAGGTGGCCCCTCAGGCGCCCGAGCTCGGTCTCGCTCGAGTCGTCGTCCACGTCGAGCACCCAGGGGATGTGGGAGGACAGGATGAGAGGGTGCCCGTCGGAGGGGATGGCGGTGGTGAGCACGCCGAGGGGGTACTCCCGGATGAGCTGCCGAAGGACGGGGACGCTCTTTTCCGTGTGAGCTGCCGGGAAGAACATGGTGATGGAAGTAGGTGACGCTGGTCGGGGAACAGGACTCGATGTGTTGTCACGGAGATGTTGTAAAGGCAGGAGGTGTGAGAGGCTTTGCCGTGATACTTATTCCTCGTACGGTGGTGGAATCATGATCTGCGCCCTTTGCATGACTGAAGCATGGATGCAACCTCGACATGCATCTCCGCGGCCGAAACCGAAACGTTTCGTAGATCTGCCGCCCGATCTCAACTCCAAGTATCAAGGCTTGTCGTTGGATTTGTTTCGGGTCCTCGACCAAGCTCTGCAGCCAATAGGGGCCTGTTTATTGTGCGTACGTGTAGTCCGTAGCATCGTCCTCTTGGGGAGAAGCCATCGGCCCTGATACATAGGGTCGGTTGCATGGAGGCCGCGGACAACCGGATGGGATCCCCGCGTACACGTTTACCACAAGGATGCTGTTTGTACGACGCACCGCATCTGATGATTCCAAACGGGCCGCATGGGTGGTGGGTCTGGCAAGGGCGTGCTCAACCACCGCTTCACATGTTATTTGTAATGAATTGCCCGGCAGATGGCCAGCGGGCTCGGAGAGCTGAGAGTTGTCGCTTGGCTTGAATGACTCAAGCCTTCGAGTAGTTGACTGCGAGCTGCTCCAAGGTCCGGGGCCGGCTCCGGAGCGGGCCAGGGTGTCGGTGACTGACGTGGACAGTGACCGGCCAAGCCTTGCATCAATGCGATGATCCATATGTTGCGGTGTATAGAGTCGTACCTATGCCTCGGCGCTTGAATAGGCGAGCCAGCATAGTGGCCAATTGAGGCATCAGAGCCGCTGTAGGCGATGGAAGTGAAAAGTGTGAGAGTATCTTGGACGACCCTGCGGCTTACTGACAAGGTTGGTGCAGTGATGAAGATACCTTAACTTAGAGTTGACCTGGATGGTGGAACCCCACAGTGTCACAGCGTACCGACGACGCACCTCAGCCCACTGGAAGCCCTGAAGCTTGCTGGGGCTCCAGTAATTTAGCCGAATCGGGAAGAAACCTTGGCAGACTGCCGTCATCGTCAACCACCTTCTCCAAAAACTCTCATCCAAGCAAGCTTGGCTCCAGCAACCTGCACGGATCCCGTCCATTCCCCGACTTCCATCGCGACGACTCCATTCTCTTCGGATGGCACGCGCGCGCCGCCTCGACCGATAACCTGTGGCGACGCAGCTTGCACTCGCAGTACCCATTCGTACCTACGTCGTACGGACGGACTACAGAGCCGAAAATCGCTGTCATCGGCAGACGACAGGCACCAGACGACATGGAGCCCAGGAGCACCAACGAGAACACGCCCCTGCTGCCCACGGCCGCCTCCGCGTCGGCAGACAACCGGTCCCGGCATCCGCGGACCGTCACCTTCAGCGCCGACCCCGTGACGAGGACCTTCGAGCCCGAGGGGCATCTCGTCCACTCCAGCCGAGCCCAACATGCGCACGCCGGTCAAGCCGCGGCCAGCACCGGCAGTACAGCGGGCCCCCCTGTGTTCGCAGTCCTGAACAACAAGCTCCGGAGACGCAACAGCCACGGCGCCGTCCCAACCGTGCTGCAGGCACCCGTGGGCGCCAAGATTGGGCCCCAGAGAAGCACCAAGAAGACGGAGAAGCTCAAGCTGCTCCCCAACCCGGACATTGAGGATGGAGAGGACGAGGAGAGCGGCCGTGATGTCTACTCGCAGTACACCCGCATCAAGGACCCGACGGCGAGACGAGATGCCGCGCGGCTGGGCAAAGGCGACCGTGATCGCCTCCCACGCGTCACGGCCTACTGCACCGCGAATCGATACGAGATGGAGGGCCTCGTCCGCTTCCTCAAGGGCCGGGGAAAGACTCGGGGCGCCAACCCCAAGCTCATCGACGAGTGCATATACTCCCCCTATGCCTACAGCAAACCCGCGGGCAAGGGCCACGACGATCCGGTCCGAAACTACGAGCGACGCCATTCCACCGGCGGCGAGACAATCGACGACGAGTCGCGCCTGCAGGGTGTTCGTGCTGGCCTGCACGACTCATCCAGACACGACTCTGGATATGGAGACGAATTCTCGGTGGACGATGGCCACCAAGATGCCGACGTTGGCCAGCTGAACAGCGAGCAGTTGCTGGGACCGAGCGTGACCGAGGACGTGCCCGTCTCCGCGAGCATCCCGGACTTTGATATCCAGGTACACACACCAGAGGTATTCCTCTTCGACTACGGCGTGGTGGTGATATGGGGCATGTCAGAGTCCCAGGAGGCCAAGTTCCTCAAGGACATTGCCAAGTTCGAAGTCGAGAAGCTGGCCCCCGACGACGTGGAGACGGAGCACTTTAACTTTTACTACACACGCGAGTACCAGGCGCGGATATACAACGACTTTATCACGCTGAGAGATAAGAACAACTACATGACAAAGTTGGCTATATCCCACGCGCTGGCCCAGAGTGTCAAGGTTCATCTTCCTACGTAGGACCAACCCCTGATGTCATCATACTGACTAGCGATGGACAGACGTCGCTGTTTGAGGAACTGATCGCTTCGACCATCGACACCTGCAAGGACATTCCCACGCAGATTGCACTGACCGGCAAAATCGCCCTGAGCCGGTCCCAGATCAACATGCAGATTGGCGAGCTCTTCATCCTCCGCATCAACATTCACCTCAACGGCTCCGTCCTCGACACCCCCGAGCTGTTCTGGGTCGAGCCCCAGCTAGAGCCCGTGTACCAGGCCGTTAGGAGCTATCTCGAGATGGACCAGCGCGTGGGGCTCCTCACGGAGCGGCTAGACGTCATTGCCGACCTGCTGGCCGTGCTCAAGGACCAGCTGAGCCACGGCCATGGCGAGAAGCTCGAGTGGATTGGTGCGTTTCATCCGTTCTTACCCCCAACTATGCATGCCGTGGACTTGAGCTGACTGTTCCACGTGTAGTTATCGTGCTTATTGCAATGGAGATTGTGGTTGCGGCTGTGAACATCGTGGTGGATATTTATGCGGGCGAAGCCTAACCGCGTTCTGGGCGACATGAAGATGGTGTTGCCTTATATGGCTGGATATCCAGACCCGAATCTGTTGCGGACTCCCGCGGGCGTTGGCTTGTTTGCTTTGGTCTCCTGGCGTTTTGGCGTGGTCACCTTGTAACATCACACAGCACCCATCGATTACACACACACACACGCGGAGCACCGGTTGATGAGCGGTACGCCACGTATCACGGTACAAACACGGGCTTTCGCTTTCTAGCAAACTTCCTTCCGTCGGTCACAGGACGGCGGGTTACGGCGCCGGGATCAGGCCACAAGCATTTAGTACATTTATTTTGCTATTATAGGGCGGACATACAGGTTACCTTGTACAGGTAATCATGGGTTAGATATACGGGCTCCAAGGCAACACATTGGACATATCACTGCGGTGGGTGTAGATGTCACCTCTCTTTTGCTACCTAGGTGGCATTGCAGTTCATGCATACTGACCGCAAAACCTTTCGCAGTAGTGTACTTCCAAACGATGCGACTCATCACGATACTGAGCTCCATCATCCTTGCAAACAGCGCATATGTGGAAATGGCCGCCATCGCACACCGTGCATATACCACACTCTGTCGCCTGTAGAATAGCTCGGGTGCATACACTGCACCAAGAGTCTTTTGCGTAAGGAGGGAATGCGGGTTTCCTCGAGACATGGGTAGTCAAGTCATCTGGCTGGATTTGCGCGCCTGTCTTCTGGGCGTAGTCGAGTACGACGTTAATGACGCGGCTGTAGTTGCTTCTGACGGACCAAAAGAGCAGGGTGCGACCGAGTATATCCTTGTGGTCCAACGATATTGGCGTCGACTCCCTTGTCCAGAAGCAGACGCACAATTTCAGCGTGGCTCATGGACACGGCCCGAGTCAACAATGCTGTGGATGGCAAGCGGCGGGGGATGACGGAGGGGGTCCAGGGTAGCAATAGTTGGCGCCAAAAGTGATGTTGATAAACATATATACCTACCTATTCCAATGAGCTTGGTGACATGGAGGGTTATCCTTTTGGCAGTTACTGGTCGCGGGTAGCGGTGGCTCACCTACTCGATGTAGAAAGATCCTCAGAGAGCCGACCAATTCGGCAGCCATAGCCACACTGGGACACTGGGGATGCGCCAGGTCTAATTGTAGAAAGTGGATATCGAGAACACAATGCCTAGCATCGGCGTGAGATGCTTGATTATGCACGTACGAGTACTTGTACTGACACTTCCCCATATGCTTATGATGATGGTGGCCCTGACGTAGTTACCGATGAGGGCGTGACCAAATTTCAGTTTGTAAGCACTTGTTAGCCACCGCTATGCGTAGTAAACTCTCACGGCTCGACAATGCCTGTCGAGAAGGTGCTCCAGATGCGAGCTGAGACTTTGGAACAGGCCGTACGCACTTTAGCCTGGTGGCCGGTTGTCCGCTCATCCAATAGCTGCGGTGATGGCAACGAGAGCGAGAGGTCGTGGGCCAGATGGCGTGCCCAGGCGAATAGCGGTCCGAAGCCGCTGTTATATGATTTCTCATCTACCTCTCCTTGGTGATGGAGTGATGGCTGATGCGAGATGAATGTTACCTCGCTCCGGAAATATAAGTGTCGATGATTAGTCGTGTGTAAGTCACCAGCTGGACATGAGGCGCATGCTACCACTCTCCACGCCCTCAACAAAGAATTGCTGTATCTTAGGGTTAATAGAGGAAAATCTCCGGGACTCATTTCACAGCAAGGGATTTCATGGATCTTACAGCATTCATCTGCTCAGTCTGGACCCTGAGTGCAGGAACACCTGGAATAGTAAGCCAACGTTGCCAATTTCACTGCTTGATGGCAACCATGCCTAATATCGTCTACATAACCCGTACTCTTTTCTCAATTTCACTAGTTATTGACCATCTCATATCATGTATTTTGTTGGCAGGTATCTGGAGATGTTGCTCAACGGAAGCCTCACTTTAGGCCAAGGCCGGGTGTAATTGCGCTGTGTTGAACAACTTCAACGCAACCGCAAAGTCCAGCCTTGATTCCGCAGTACATTAGCTCGCATCAAACGAAACATCGCGTCTGTTATAAGAGCGTACAATGGGCATGTACATGCAGAGCCCTACCGCAGATGCACACTGAAAGGCGAGGGGAAGAAGACTACGCGCTGCAGCGTCATCTTAGAAACCACATCCTCGAGGATTTTGAGCCGGAGTTCCACGTGACTTGGAACGAGAATGAGTCCCTGCCTGGGCACACGGATGCGGAATTCCAAGAGCAGATGAGGATGAAACCGGGCGGCCGAAGGAGAAGCTGGGGCCGATCGCCCTGTCGCATGAGCGGACCAACTGGTACCAGCGGTACCGCGAAATTGTTGCGAATTGGAAAGACTTGAAGGGGCTGCAGAACCGCGAGAGGACCTGGGCCGATGTGTTCGATATTGCCGAGAGGATCGAGGAGGAATCAGAGGATGGAGATGTTGAGATGGCTGAGGCTTGATGAGGGCTTGTGTCGCCAGGTACTGCTCAATTCAGTCGCGCGTCTTTTACATCTGTATTGCCCACCCATGAGTTCGAGACTCACACCAAGCTGGTAGATTATGGATCCATTGCGCGAACAGCCCGTTACCAATTCATCGTCGCACGTAAGTCTAATTCTGTAGCATCTTGACTTCCATCTTGAATCCAGCAGTGCTGGCACGGTCAACGAGGCCCTGCCCGAGACATGCCGGCGTGTAGACTCCTCCATCCAGCCCAACATCGTCCTCAAGAATTGTCAGAGCACCCTGTGCAAGAAAAACTGCGGTCACTGAAGAACATGTCAGATTCAACTCCCATCGAATTGCGTATCCAAGTGGGCCAACTCACGGTAGTACATGCTGCCGTGGAACCAGGCTCGGCAGTACGCCTGTTTCCCCGAGGGTGTCGCCGTGTCAGGGGTCGCGACGCCGCGGTACTCGACTTCCTCCTTTGCCAAGTCCTCCCTGCTTGTACCCTGCCCCGGCTGGTAGACGAACCGCTTGACAAGGGTTCTCACAGGCGGGAAGAAGCCGAGCAGGAGGGTGCCCAGAATGAGCCCCCAGTGGACAAAGATGCCGTGCAGCCAGTTCCTGGGCTTGTAGTACTCGGCCCAGTTGAACTTGGGTCCATAGAACTGGTCCTTTCGGCTCGGGATCGTGGACAAAAGACCCCACGAGCGCTCAATCGTTGGAGCATCAGTCCTTCCAGCGATTGATGTGGTCAACGTGCCCAGGTTGGGAACGTGGCGAACACCGAGCCACCTCTGCAGGAGGCCGTTGCTGGGACGGGCCTTCTCTGGGTGAGGAATGGGCGACGACGCGTACGGCTTGCTGGATGCCCGCAAATCCTCGAGGCTGAAGTGATCGAAGATGCCCAGAACGGTGGCGAGAGTGCCACCAGACGGCGCAGAGCTGGGCGCCTGTCAGCCACCTCCAACTTATCCGAATCAGACAAGTACGCGAATTACTTACCTCAGCTTGTGGAGGGATACGACGACGTCCCTGGTGGGCGCATCCAGTTTGTTGCGGATGAAGCGAGCCATGGCCCATGTGCACAGATCCGGAGGAGCGGACTCGACGCCAATCTGAGGAAACATGATGGCTCCGGTGTCTTGGGCCGTCTGTTCATATTTTTTTATCATGCGAGCAACCCAGGGGGTCTCGCCAGTGCAGTCGAGGTAGTGGGTGCCCGACTCGGCGCAGGCCTTGAAGACGCGCTCGCCGTACATGCAGTAGGGGCCGACGGTGGTGATGACGACAAATGTCTTTTTGGCAAGGGCATGCAATTGGCCATCGTCGTTGACATCTGCAATCTCAATGCCTGGGGAAAGTCAATTGGCTGCTCGGGCTGGCGGAGAGGCAATCCCCATGGGGACGCCCGCTCTTTGAAGTCATTTTCGTGTGACTTACTCGGTTGCGACCTGTCCGGATTCAACCCTTTGCACTCATCAATGACCGCCTGGAGCTTCGACTCTGAGCGGCCGGCAACAGCCCATTTCAAATTTGTTGGGAGATGCGTGGCGACGTGTTCCGCGACGAACTGGCCCGTGTAGCCTGAAGGCGGGTTCCATGATGAGCATTGGCTTCATGCGTCCAAGAGCACAGAGGGGGCTTACCGGTGGCGCCGAGGACGACCAGGTCATACTGACGGCCGTGCTGCTTGAGAGGCATGATGAGCTGCAGCGGCGACGGAATGAAGCTCGATGCGATGGATTGATGTATGGGGAGGGTTTAAGCTTCTCAGGAGGAACCGCGAGCTACGGATGCCTACGGACTATACATGTGCATCGTACGTGCACACTCTACTTCGTACGGCGCCCCTTTAAGCTAACACCAAGGTGTCAACCACCAGGCAACGTCAAACGTGCGCGTCCTTCTGCTCGAGAGTCCCCGACTTGGCGGATGAAACCAAGCCGCTTTGCGCCTTGATGGCGAGCCTGTTGCTACCAATTGCTGTGGCTGCCGAGGCGCCGCGGTCGACGGTTGTCATTCCTGGTTGCCATCGCCGTGATTCGCCCATGGCCGCCTGGAGGCGATGCGAGCTGGCATCGAGAATCGCGCGCTAATCCGGACCCATGCAGCTCGGTGGCCCGCACGGAAGGATTCAAGGCGCCTTGAGCCGACCAAGCCGACCCAACCTCGAGAGACGCGGCGGCGGACTGGGGCCGTCCGTTCCCGTAGCCACGTGACACGGCTTAGTCATGTGATTCTGGCCCCTCGAAGTTTTGGACGACGGGTCTGTGGGACCTCTCTCGCTTGACCGCCCCAGCACTCACGTGCTTGCCCTAAGGAAAATCACAACCCCCAACTTTCGTGGCACATTTTCGGTGGAATCAGCCGCAACCGCAAAGTCGAGCACCTTCACCCTCTGCTCGTCAACTGTCGTCCTCCTCCCCAACGACAACCTCCCACACACATCAGTCAAGATGACCAAGCGCACGAAGAAGGTCGGCGTGACGTACGTATCTCGTTTCCCCCGTGGTTCAAAGTTGTGCAGCAATGCTAACGTCATCGACAGCGGCAAGTACGGTACTCGGTAAGTCGTCGAAATCTCGTCAATCCACCACAGCACGCACCGCATACGACTCTCGATCTCTCGAAGCGACCGCGAGCACGTTTCTACGTTTTGAAAGAGGAGGATGTCAAGGGGAACCTATGTCCGGACAACTTTTTGGGCTGTCGGCACTTACGTGACGCCGGAAACACTTGACCGCCGCGAATCGCCAGAGCCCTCGAGAGAACCGATGCGATGCAGGGGCCTGAGAGAAGCACGGCACTAACACGCTTTCATACAGCTACGGTGCTTCCCTGCGTAAGCAGGTCAAGAAGATGGAAATCACCCAGCACGCCAAGTACGTCTGCACGTTCTGCGGCAAGACCACCGTCCGCCGCCACTCCACCGGCATCTGGAACTGCAAGTCCTGCAAGCGCACCATCGCCGGCGGTGCCTATGTTGTTGCGTACGTCCGCCCCTGTCCCACGCCCTCGACGAGAGGAAGGCGAGTGCGCCCGGGAAGGCTAACCATTTCGATAGCACCCCTGCTGCCGCCGCCATGCGATCGACTCTGCGACGATTGAGGGAGATTGCTGAGGTTTAAGGAGACGCACGAGGATGGAGGAGGTTTCGGCTTTGCATTTCGGTCTGGTGTATGGGGAACATGGTTTGCGTGCCTGCACTACGAGTTGACGAAATGGACGTCGACATTCGAACTTTGGTCATATAGAGGCCGGTCGATTAGCAATGGAAAAAAGGCTGCATTGTCTCGGACTACTCCAATACATACGAGAACGAATCTCCGCTTCGTGGAACGATCGTGATGAGTCGAGTCGTCGCGGATTTGCCGAGTCGGTCCGCCGAGCAAAGCCTTGCGAATGACGACGGCATCAACGACATTGCGCGAGGCAGAAGCGTCGTCGAGGAACGTTGTCGGAGGCGACGTCGGATGACCCAAACCCGTTGGGGATTTGCAGGCGGCAGTGAAGATTGCAAGGGCAGCGTCTAATGTTTTGTTCCTACGTGTGTTGTCATAACTGGTTTTGCTGCAACGGGAGTGCGTGCCGTCGCATTGATTGGAGACTCAGTCATGCAATATGAGCGTTGTGTATGGCCCTGGTTTATGAGGCTGCCTCCGTCGATCGGGCACGAGTTTCAGGAGTTACGTTGAGATACGTGGGCGTTTGCTGTCAGTCAGAGCGTGCTGACGCAGCGCACCCATGTGTTCGGTGACGATGGTACTCGTCTCTGGACGACGCACCGAGGCAGACATGGTGGCTGATATCCGATCCAGGCACCACGGCTGGCGGAAGATGCCAGCAACGACAGGTCAGTGCCTGCGTCGCATCCCTATCCTCATTGCAACACAGGGGTCGGCGCATCTGCCCGGGGTCAGCATGACTTAGCCCAAAGCTACCCGCCCTTGCCCCATCGTGCGCGCATCGTGCGAGACATATCGCCGCGCGAATGGCCCGTCACCGTCTCGTCCAATCGAGCGCCCAATGTGACTCACTAAACACGCGCACGCGGGCCGACGACTGCCTGAGGCGTTCTCGTCGGACTCAGACGGGGGGTTCCAGCGTGCGTCAGGGCAGGAGAGGGATTAGGTTCGTGCCTGGCAGCGACATCTTGGTGATTCACCAGCATGACATGGTAGATGCGCAGCCGTTGTCATGCAGAATGGCTGCAACAGTGGTCCATGTGCATGTGCATGGCCAGAAGGGTTGTCCGTCCAGGTTGTTACGTATTGCTTCTGCGTCGTGAGGTTGCGGCGGGCCCACCGATATCATCTATTGGCAGAAACGAGCTTCACAACTACGAAACATGGTTAGAAATCTGGCTACTTTATTCTCCCTAGTAGACGCAGAGTGTCCTGTTCGCTTGCTGCCTCCTCGATTCGGTAGGTCCCAGTGCACCGGCAGAATACAGTAGGTGGTGCATGACAGCGGTGGACGCTCTGTCTGCGTCCGGTTCCGTGGCCAGTCTCCCGCGTGGCCAAGGCCAGGCGGTGACGCCGACCCCTTCCAACAATTCTCCAAGGCAAACGACGAATAATGCTTCATCAGCTCCCCAATGGGCCTTGAGTTGGGTAGGTCGGTACGTAGCTGGAGAGGGGGGCTGGATGGCCTGGACTGGGCCGGTGTGCGTGCGTGCGTATGTGGTCACGCATTCACGAACCAATACCAGAAACAGCATCATCGGAGGCAGCGAACGGCCACCACCACCACCACCACGTGAGCCTCGCAGCTAGCAGCTCGCAGTCGCTAGCCCAGCTGGCTGGCTGTTTTTGCCCCCTTGGGTTTCTTGTTCTGCTTGGGTTCTTCTTCATCCAGTGCTGCGAACCCAGCTGGCGGGTGTACTATCCGTCCGTCCTTTTATGCGTGTGCCTTTGGTCGTGCCTTTGGTCACGCACACACACACGCTGCCAGCTGCCGCCAGACGGACAGACAGACGCCTGCTGCATCTCTCTCCACAGCAACGAGAGGCATTATTCAGAACCGACTGCCATTCGCCATTTTCTGGTCGGCTTTTCCTCCCAGCATCACCCGCCTCAGGCTGCGAAGCGAGCGGCCTGCCCCCAACACAAGCTTTCTTCGCAGTGCGCCAAACTCCACGGCAGCTGCAGGTGTCCATCATAAACCTCGACGGGCCAAAACAGGAGCCCCCGTTGCCGCCTCGGCAAGCACTTGACTTCGTCACGTCTACCAGGTAAACTGACTCTCCTCTCGCGTCTTCAAAACAACAACAGGGCAGGCAGCTGGGCATCGCGAAAGGTGACGGAACTGCGATACTTTTGCCCGCGCACCACACTACACCCCACTACTACCTCGCTCCCTCTCTCCCCTCCTGTCTTCTTCCCCGTTTCTCTCTCGCCCCTTCACCACTACCACTCCCTCTCTCTTCACCTCAGCCCAACCCACTGCTGCTGTCGGGTGCGGTGCAAGACGTGGCGGCTTCAGCGCCATAGGACGCTGATTGGCCCCGCCTGAGCCCCCCGAACAGCCTACGGCTAGGCTAATCGCCAAAACCCGCCCCTCTGGGCGTGCTGCCAGCTGCTGAACGCCTAGTGGTCCATCCACTGAGCTGCCGTCCATTTCTCCCTCCACTCTCCTCAATTCCTCCACTGGGCCGTCACTTTTTTCGTGCCAGCCGAACCTGGAACCTGACCAAACCCACCCACCTCACGCTTGTACCCGCCGCTGCCTCTGCCTCTGCCTCTGCCTCTGCTGCCGCGCTGTGCTGCGCTGCACTCTACGCCCCAGACCGACCCATCCACTAATACATCGCCCTCCAGACCAGACCCGTCTTCAAATCCATCCGCCAAACGCCTCTGACGGCTCGTCGCGTCTCTCAGATCGATTTTCGAGCTGTCCTTTTACATGTTTCCATCATTCTGTATCCTGTTTTGTCCAAGCTGGCGCCATGTCTGAGCCCGAGCAGTGCATCATATGTCTTGATCCGCTGCCTCGCCCATCGCCCGTCAACGGGACTGCCCCAGACGCGGCCTCCTCGGCGACAGCTGTCGCCGAGGCCGTGGGCGAGGATTCCAGCCATCTCGACATCGTGGCGGCGTTGGACGGGTGCGAACACATCATACACGACTCCTGCATTCGGTCATGGGCCCAGAAGACGAATACCTGCCCCATCTGTCGCAACCCGTTCCATTCGGTGCGAGTCTACAACGGAGCTGATGGTTAGCCACCCGATCCTGTTCCCCATCCAGAAGCAAGCTGACCCGTGAAACCGCATATAGGCACCGCAATTTCCACGTACGATGTCGAGGATAAGAAGCAAGTGGCCGAGTTCGACGTCCAGCAGTGGCAGGCCCAAAACCCCGATCCCGACGAAGAAGACGGTAATCCATGCCCCATATGCAACTCGGCCGAACGAGAGGACATCCTGCTCCTTTGCGACAGCTGTGATGCAGCCTACCATACTCACTGCATTGGACTCGACTACATCCCGGATGGCGACTGGTACTGCATGGAGTGTGTCCATCTGTTTGACCTGACAGATGAGCACGAAGGATCAGTGGCTGGCACTCGGTCACTTCGCCCCCAAAACGTCCGACGGCCAAACCCCCGAGACGTTCGGGGATTCCACGTTCGAACCCGAGCACGGCTCCGGAGAGCGCGCCGCCAGGCACGAAACGCCGAATGGCAGGGTGCCTGGGGCCAGTTCTCGGGCCGTTTCTTCGAAATGAGCGACCTGGACCTCGATAACCACGACGACGACGAGGACCTTGAGCAATACCGCCTCTTCCAGCAAAATGACCAACGAGAGCTGCAGCGATGGCAGCAGCGAGTAAATATTGCACAGCGCCTCGGCGCCCGAGACGAATTTGCCAACAACATTCCGCCACAAATCAGTGAGCGCCTCCAGCCTGCGCCTCCGCCGGTCGAGGAGACGAGAGAAGAGAGGCGGGCGTGGGGTGCGTTTGACCGTGCTCGCGAGGTTGACATCTCCAACACCAACGGGGCTCGAAAGCGCAAAACTCGGTCCGTCACTGCGTCGCCGGCGGAGCCTCCTGTTCAACAAGAGCAGGAACGGAAGCTAAAGCGTCCCCGAACTCGACGGCTTCCTACCCAGGGCGAGGCGTCCACATCGGCGCCGTCTCCAGCTGCCGCGGCTGCTGGTCCATCGACGGCACGGCCAGCGAATGGATTGCCCTTGAGAAACGGTCTCGGTCGGGTTGAAACGGAAACACCGCTCGTGTCATCGCTGCTGAAGGAACTGGAACCCAACGCCATGTCCGAGGATGAGGCGTCAGCGTTGACCCCGACTTGGCGGCAGCCGCCAGAGGCATCGTCTCCGGCCATCTCACCATCCCCTTCGAACCACAGCAGTCCTCGGGCGCTCTCCCTGACTCCTCCGCCCCTACCTCGCACCAATGGCCGGGAAACATCCCCAACCCTGTCTCTGAGCACACATATTGAGCCCCGATACCCACCCGCCAACTATTCACCAAACCGGCCAACCAGCGATCATAGCGATTCCGAGACACGGTCAGGCAGAGCCGAAATCCGCCCCTTGGTGCTGCGTCAGCCTCGGCCTCGTCGACCCCATCGGGCGCAGCCGCGCAGACAAGAAACTTCGCCAACCAGGTTACCCATGACGCACGAGGAAAAGAGGAGTATTAATGACATCGTCAAAACGGCTTTGAGGCCGCACTGGCGAGCTCAGAAGCTGACGACGGAGCAATACGAGATGATCAATCGAGCTATATCGCGGAAGCTTTACGACGAAGTGAAGGATGCGTCCTCGCTCGACGGAGAATCTCGGCTGTCATGGGAGAAGAGAGCCTCGCAGGAAGTGGCGCAAGCGGTCGCGGAGCTTCAAGCTTGATCACGGAGGGGACGAGAGGGGCTTTGTCTTTTTTTACTCTGGCGTTTAGGGCATATCGGCGATCCATGTAGCTTGATACCCAGCTTCTTCCCGCGGACAGGGAATGTGTTCTTTCGGGAGGGTGACGTGGCGCAACGAGAGTCGGTATATATTGGCTGTATGCGGTCATACGGGTTGGGACTCGAAATGGCTCCCGGGCACGGGCTCATCGTGTTTGAATATTGTATGAATGTGGTTTCTTGTGGGCTTAAGCCCGAGGGCTAGGCAAATGACAACGACGGACGAATCTCACGAATGCTTCGGATGCGCGCAAATATAACTCGGTAAAACAATTGTAACACCTGAGTGACGTTTTAGCCACAGGCCTCGACGACTGACGGGGAGATACCGGCAAAGAGTTTCCTGGGGGAACTGAAAGCCGCTATCAAACGCCCGGCAGATCTGACAATTGTCCTCGGGATCAGGTCGTCGAGCGCCCTGGTGGGTAGCTCCGACGAGCTGCAAGGGGCTGAAAAGCCGTGCTGGAGGGCGAAGCCAACAGCGATGGATTGAAATGTCAGCAGTATCTATCTAACAGAACCCGGTAGAACAGTAAAAAAGGACAAAAGTCCTTTTCGCAGGTGCCGCTAGCGAAAAGACCGCTCTGGGAGTCACTCTCGGCACTCGTAAATGGTCAGGACGTTCTGGAGGTGGAACGGGTCTTGACGATAAGGAAAGGGCGCCTTGGGTAAGAGGAAAAAAAGAGGAAAGGAAAAGGCGAGAGGACGGGGGGATATAGCTGGGGACTGTGGGAGCGCTGCCTCAGGCCGACATGATGTGCATGGGTTTACGTAAGCGGCCGACGGGTGTGCTCCAATTCGGGTACGTACCGCCAGGAGCTGGGGGTCGTGAGACCATCAAAAAAGTTCGAGACGCGAAGAGCATCTCTCCCATCAACGCGGAATCCTGGATCCAGGGGCCGCCACACCGAGAGAGCGCCCATCATGACGGCCTCAAGTAGAGGAGGGCGTGCCCTTCAGGACGTTCTTTCCGGTAGGAACCACCATGGCAAGGCCAATTGGCCTCTGGTCGAACTCTCAACTGACCAACTCCTACAGCAGCTCCCAGAGTCTGCTCGCGATGCGCAACGGGCTACATCAGATCGTCGACCCGACTCTACTCCTCCGCCGCGGCCGCTGTACCCACCGAGGCATCCACGGATACTCCCCCGCCGCCTGCGTCGGCACGCCAACCCCCTCCCCCCTACGACGTCCGCTCCGGCCTGATCCTCACGCGGCCGCCCCTCCTGACCCGTCGCCTGCACCCCTTCGAGAACGCCTTCTTCTTCTACCAGAAGCGGCTGGAGGAGCGGCTCAACACGCCCTTCATCACGAGCATCTATTTCAAGCCCGACACGGCGCGCCGGCTGGACTGGAACCTCAAGGTGCAGGAGCGCAGCGGCACCGTCGCCAAGGAGCTGGGCGTGTACCACGGCAAGAGCGCCAAGGCGTGGGACGACGAGCTCAAGGTCGGCGACCAGCTGAGCAGCCAGGAGAACGTGCTGGACAGCCTGCTCAAGGATGCGGCGGCGAGGGTCAGCGATGACGCCGAGGTTATCGCGCCCGAGGATGTCGTGCCCGTCGAGCGGCCGGTAGAGCGGGAGACGGAGGCAGACAAGCAGGGCGATGTGAGGAGGCTGGACAGGCAGATGGACAGGACGCTGTATCTGGTTGTCAAGGGCGAGGATGGCTGGTGCTTCCCCGCGGATGTGATTCCCAAGGACGAGAACCTGCACGAGGTGAGCAAACCCGCCCCTGGAATCTGTGAGATCTAGATCTTGCTAACGGAGGTAATAGGCTGCCAAGAGGGTCCTCGACCAGGCAGCAGGTGTCAACATGAACACCTGGATCGTCGGCCGCGTCCCCGTGGCCCACGTCGTCGACAACCCCGTCCTCAACGCCGACGGAAGCGTCCAGAAGAAGGGCCAGAAGACCTTCTTCCTTAAGGGCCGGATCATGGCCGGCCAGGCCGACGTGAAGGGCAACCCCTTTGGGTACACCGACTTCAAGTGGCTGACCGGGGAGGAGCTGGAGAAGGAGCTGTCCCCAGAGTACTATCGCGGTGTGCGGAACATGATGTCGGACAGGTAGATCAGGGGGCCGTTGCGCCTTGTTGTTGGCATTGCATGTAAGACTATTATGTATACGCTCTTGTATAAAATGCCATTGCTGTGGCAAAACTTTTATTCTCACTAGAAAGGCTATGGTAAGCATCTCAATCCTCCTTGGCCACCGAAAGAAAGCCACGAATCTTGTCTCGTGTCTCTTCCATACACCGTTGCATCTCCTCCAATTTGTCGCAAAGCAACCCTGAACTGCTGCTGCTGGCATCCATCCTGAGTAGTTCCATGTCACCCACTAAGCCCTGCATCTCTTCATACAACTCGCAGAAGCGTGTGACGCCGCCTGCGTCCTTGTCGCGTCTCCCGTCGTCGGTGGGCTTCTGTGCCTTTGGCCGGGCGGGCTCTTCTCCCTGCTCTGCCTCGAGATTGAGTATCCCGGCGATGGACATGCGCAGCTTGTTCCGAACAGGCGCGAAAAAGTTGCTCTCGAGACTCGGAAGGCAGACGTCGTCTCCTTCGAGGAACTTGTCCATTGCGGACATCTGGTCGTCAACGAGACTGTACCAAGAGTCTACTGCGTAGACGTCCTCTTGGCTAGGCGAGAAAAGTCTGCCGTTATTCGAGACGACAGTAGCTCTCTTTTGGAGCCTCATCCTCTTGCAAGAGACTTTGAGGAACAACACTGCCGTCGTATAGCCTGGCTATACGTTAGCGAAAAGGAATAGACGCCGTTGAGTGCGTGTTACGTACTGTCGAAGCCAGCATTGTGGGCAGACCCCTTGTTTGCGCCGATACCCGAACTGTAGCGAGTGAAACCCCATCCGGGAGCTGCGGTTTCCACAAATGGATATGCCTGGACCTGGAGCTCCAGATACAAGTCTTCCAGACTCGAGTCAACGACGTCTGGGTCGACGGTTTGGGAGAGCAGTAGTTTCGTGTCCAAGATGCGGGGGAACAAATCGTGAATGCGTGCCCGAAACTCGCCCAGTCTCTCGGGCAGTTCTCCGATGAACATGGAGTAGAGAAAGGCCAGGTCGTAGACCACATTGTGGCCTATCAAGACTGGGCGATGGGCCTGAAGCTTCTGTAAAATGTCATGCCAGTGCTCTTGTCCTCCTCCCTGCCACGGTATTGGTTCTCGAGCAGACTGCTCCGGTTTATATGAGGCCACAAGCATTGTGTTTACAACATGAGCCATTTCCTCGTATTCGGTTAGGCCATGGATGCCGACCAAAGCCTCTATGATCCACGACAGTCCTGTTGATGGTCAGAACGCGGTAGCAACACTTTGAGTGTACAAGCCTTACCAAATTGCTTGGCAAAGGCAAGCTTCCTGGCTTGAGTTGTTCGTGCTTGAGTCTGTAAAATGCTGTCAGATTTCTTGTTACAAAATCCGTGCGGTGTCATGGGTGACACACCTCATTGTCCTTGTCAACGTCTCGAAGTGTGATGTTCATCGCCGAACTGCGCTTCAGTCGCCAACAACGGCATTGCGGAAACTCGTCTGCAACTATTTGGCTCACCAATGCCACAGTTGACTTGTTCAAGTTCGTCCCACGCGGTTCGGGTATTTCGAGGACGGCTTCCTGTGAACACCGTTAGTGGGCTCCCTGGACATATACTTCAACCATGAACCAACCATTGTGGGATCGGTGCTAAGCCACCGTCGAACTTCAGTCCGCAAGCCTTCACAGAAATTGGCATCGAAGGCATTCAAAGACGCCAAGTCCACTCTCTTGCAGTTCCTCTCCTGCCAGAGTTGTTCGCTGACGAGTCGGCGCTCCTCGCGGCTGAGGTACGGCACGCCAACCGTCATCGCTTTTTCGACGTCGAAATTGTGCCTACGGAGGAAATGGAGCGAGTTGGACGACAGCGTCAACTTCCGGTCAAGAAACTCTGACAGTTGATTGTCCTCCTTGGTGTTTCGCGGATTAAGGGTGGAGATGGGAATCGTAAACGTGTGCGTCTCGTAGGTGGCTATCCAAAATCAGCGACACAACAGTAACCCAGGAGGGAGTAAACACCAACACTCTACCCAGCGGATCGCCGTGACGCCCAGTTCGATGGCGGAAAACGTGTTGGCGGCGGCTCTGATCCTTCGATAGGCCTGATCTACGGATATTTCTCTAGTCGAGAGAGAGTCACGTACTTGGACACCTGTCATCTCCAGGTCTAAGGCGACATAGTCAGCCCTAGCGATGATTGTAAGTATATCTGGTAACTTCTCCCAGAAATTTTCGGCAGTGATGTCCATCTTGATCTCCCAAGGCTTGAACCCGTGGCTGACGACGGGAGGACCGGGGCAGAATGGGACGTGGCGGAGAAGATGGTAGAGAAGGCCGTGGTTTGTTGAGGGCGGGTGTAAAAGCGAGGACTTGGGTTGCATTCGGCGTGAAAAGAGGTTGTTCTCCGCATCCGTTGCCGTGTGCTGTGGCTGACGTAGTGTGTTGACTGAGGAAGGTCAGGTTAGAAACTCGAGGAAGCTGGGCAAGGCTTAGGAAGGGGAGAAGGCGCGGTGTTCACGCAGAGAACAACCATTTGTGGCGATTAACAACCGACGCTCCAGAAGCCCTCCCTTAGTTTACCGTTTGCTGGTGGACAGTCACGTTTGCTCAGTGGCATCAATGCATGAAGTCATCCGAGTCCAATTATGTGCTGACCTGACCATTCATCCCTTCTGGTGTGCGAAGGCTCCAACCTTGTATCTCCCCATGTTTCCCTTATTATTTGCAGTTCCTTGCTATTCCTCGCTATTTCTGCCGTTCATCGCTGTCCTTTCTATTACTTGGGGCTATTACACCGAGATGCTATATTACAAGATGCCTCTCGGAACGCGACCTCTTGTTAGTAGTCAAGGTACCTTACAGTACATCAACCCTTGCAAGGTACAAAGCTGGAGCCTTCGCACACTGGAAGAGATACATTGCCATGCTCTAGCCTTCTGGACTTTACAATCAAAAGATCATACGCGATCTCCTCATCAAGAAACTAGCTATTGCACAAATTCCTCCGAACCCACTTCCCAGGGTCTTGAGGCCCAACGCCAAACTCCCGTGCCCGCCCCCGTTGCTCCCCTAGAGTCATCTCGCTCGTAACCGTAGCCGCTCCAAGGTCGTTCAGGCCGGCTTCGCTTGCCCCTCGACAAAGTTCAGGGCGTCCTCCGTGCTGACACAGTTGATCGAGCTCGTCTTGTTACGGAACGTCACGCCGTAGCACTTGTCCGCAACATGCACAATCTCGGGTCGGAAGGTGGTGCAGATGAACTGTGTGCCGATCTCGTTGGATATCGACTCGAGCAGCGCGGCGACAGCAGTTCGGTACTGGGCATCCAGGTTGGCATCCACCTCGTCGAAAATCACCATCGGGCTGCTCTCCGTTGCCTGCAGCGCAAAAATGAGGCAAAGCGCACACAAACCTAGTTTGGTCAGCATACGGTAGAATTTGAGTTGGGACATCTTGTAGCTTACTCTTCTGTCCTCCACTGAGCTGTTGGATCCGCTGCTGCTCGTCAAGATGTTTCGAGTTGAAAGAGACACTGATGCCAACGCCAATGTAGTTCTCGACACTGCCCCGTGCCTCCTCATCTGATTCATCGAGATCTTGGCGGCGATCGGTTCTGCGCTGAATGACCAGGCGGCCGTGACCAGCGGGCACCAGCTTTCCGAAAATGGTTGCAAATTCCTTGGACACCTGCTTGAAAGTCCGCTCGATGGCCTCGTCTTTCCGGCGATCCAAGTGCTCGACAAGCTCCTCGATAGACTCCTGCGAGGCATCCAACTCCTTCCGTCGTTTCATCAAGTGGTCTTGTTGGGTGGTAAAGTTGTTGTACTGCTCAAAGGCCTTCTTGTTGACGTGCTTGTATTTTTTCAGGGCTTCGTTGACCTTTTTGAGTTTGGATGTGATCTGCATCATGGTTAGCACGTATGGACTTGATACCGGAAGAGCTGCGCTGAGTAACTCACCACCTTGGCCTCCATGGTCTCATACTTGTCAAAGGCCTCCTCGGGGAGCACTCCGAGATCTCGAATGTTCTTTGCGCACTCTGCTGCCTGCACGGTCAGCAGAGCTTTCCGTTGGAGGGTCTTCTCCATCCTCTTTTGTTGCTTTTCTATCCTGGTGGAGATCTCGTTCTGGACCTGCTCGCGCTGTGCCTTTTCCGCGGAAATCTGCTCCATACGACCATTGAGCTTCTCCATGCTGGCCTCGGTTTCCTCAAGGCTTGCCTCAACAGCATGCAGAGTCTTCTGGGCCTTCTTGAGCTCTCTCTGCGCCTCCTTCAATCCTCCCGTCGTTGCACCAGAGGCAGAGTTCTCGAACGCCTGGCTGTTGAGCTGGTCGAGCTTCATCTGCAAATTCTGGCGCAAGTCCACCTCGAGAAGCTGCTTCGTCCTCTCGAGCTTTCTGCGAGCATTGCTCACGTCGTTCCACTGCTTCTGGAGTTGCTGGGTCGTGCCACTCAGCTCTTCCAACTGCTGCTCTTCTGCCGCAGTCAAATTTTTCTTAAAGTCTGACAAAGCTTCGACTTCGTGTGCGGAAACTTCTTCCATGAACCCAGTCATGTTCTTTTCAACGGCATCACGTCGCTTCACGGCAGAGTCAAGGTGGGCCCTCTCGTTTTCGACGTGAGCTGACTTGCTCCGGAGCTCGTGCTTCAACGGCTCAAAGCCGTCTTCAGCCTGCCGGAGCTTCTGCTCGAGCTTCTGTACCTCGGACATGGCGCCGGTAATCTCCTGGTCTTTGCGTTCGATCTGACTCCGGATATCGCGGGACTGGGCGATGAGCGTTTCGTATTCCTCTCGCCACTTGTTGGCAGCCTGGACCGCTTCCAGGCGTGACTTTCGAGGGTCGATGTAGCCACCTGTCATGGCACCTCTCTTGTTGGTGGTGTCTCCCTCAGCAGTGATGCCATCCACGCCGTGGCTTCTGGCATACTGGCTGGCAACCGCCAGGTTCGGGCACACAACCGTCTTTCCGAAAACTTGCTGGAATGCGTTTTCGAACTTCGGATCGTAGGTGATCTTATTGATCAGAGGCACCGCATCATTTGACCTTGGCAGGTTAACATGGCGCGGTCGCAACTGCGCAAGGGGCACGAAGGTAACTCGGCCGCCACGCTGCCTGTACAAAGTATCCGCGAGGTAAGTTGCAGTGTCGGAATTGTCGACGACGTAGTGGAACAGGCTGGCGCCAGCAGTCTGCTCGACGGGTAGCCTGTAGGCGTCACCGACGTCAAGGAGTTCCGCTAGTGTTCCGTACGCACCGGGGATGTCTTGATCCTGCTTCAAGCGGCGAATGGTGGCCAGACCGCGAGCTGTTGCGCCATCGACGGCGTGTGACAGCTCTCGCTCGGCCTGATCCTTTTCCTGTCGGGCATTCGCGATGACGGAGTTGAGCTTGTCGTCCTCGCGGCGGATGAGCTTCCTTTCGTCGTTCAGCTTATCCAGTGTGAGCCTCGCTTGCGAGACTTGCTCTGCAAGCTGGTTCCTATCGCCACTCCAGTTTGCCAGGCGTGACCGCAAATCGGCAACTTCCTGCTCGCTCTGGCTGATCGATTCTTCAACTCTCGAAACCTCTTCGTCGGCTTCGAGCTTGTTTGCCTTTTGCGCGCTAATTGTCAACTCAAGCTCGTTGATTTCCTGATTCAGCCAAGCATTCCGTTCGGCCTTGTTCTTAAATCGAGAACCGCGGCTCTGCTTGGCGAAGAGTCGCGCCCTTGCCGCCTCTGCTGTGTCCAGCTGCCTCCTGACATCATCTTCCTGCTGTTTTTTCTTGTTGTAGTCGGGCAAAATTTTCGCCAACTCCTTCTCCTTTGACGCAATGTCTGCCTGGACAGACTCCAACTCGGCATCATGCTGCTCTCGGGCTTGCTCTTGCGTCGACTGGCCTTCTTTCACATTCTTGACCTTTAGTTCCACCTTGGCGAGAGTCTTGGCGCAATCGCGTCTATCTTCTTCATGCTGGCGCCGGTCGATTTGCAAAAGTTCGAGTTCCCTCTGCAGAGTGTGGATCTCTGCGTCTATCCTGGCGATTTCCTTTTCGCCCTCGAGAAACTGGGTGCGCCTCGAATCGGTCGTGTCGAGGCCGTCTTGCCTTGCGCTGTCGATGTCTTCTAGGGTGGACTGGATGGTCATCTGTTCTCTGTGATGATAGGCGTACTCGAGGCACCGCCGCTCTCTGTCCTTGTCCTGGAATCCTCGCAGCTCCTCCTTCTCCTCCTCGAGCTCGGTCAGTCTCTCCTTGATGTACTCGAGCAGCTCGTCGATTTTCTCGCGCTTGTTGTTGGTCTCGTTCATGATCTTGAGCGACTCGGCTCGGCGAGCCTCGTACACCTGAGTACCGGCAACCTCCTTCAACAGGCTCAGCCTATCCGACTCCTTCATGTTGGTCAACGCAGTGACACGCCCTTGGGGGACAATATAGTAAGGATTCGAGCGAGAGAAGCCGGCCGCCTCCAACAAGTTCATAACGTCGACCTTGGTGACGACCTTGCGGTCGACCGAATATTCGTCCTTTTTCAGGCCGATGGTGCGTCGCAGAACAACCTCCTTGTTGCCGGTGGGAAAGCGATCGTCGCTGTTGTCGAAGATGATCTCGACGTAGGCCGACATGACGGCAGAGCCAGAGCCCTCGTGGAGCAGGCCCTGGCGCTCCTCGCGGCTCATTTGGGTGTAGGCATCGCTGAGGACGAAGCGCATGGCCGCGAAGAAGTTGCTCTTGCCGGAGCCATTGCGACCGACGATGACGTTTGTCTTTGCCGAGAAGGGTTCAATGACGGTCTGATCCTTGTAGCTGCTGCAGCATCAGTACATACGCCCGCCGACGGATTGCTGGACAGCAAGGCATATGAGCGCGGGCACACACCTTTTGAAGCCCTGGATAATGATCTGCTTGATATACATGGTCGGCGGCGGCGCTGGCGCTGGAGCGCAACATCCGAGGGCCCAGGGAACTGCAGTCTGGACGTGGTGACGGGGTCGGGTTGCGATGGATGCGGTTTGGATGCGATGCGACGCGTCTCTGAGTGCCGCCGCGATTAGGCGTGGTGTTGCAGGTCGCGTTGCGGGACCACTGCAAGTCCTTGCTGCCTGAGGAACCAACTTTACTGCGTTGCGGCTTGCAGTCGTTCTTGCCCTTTGCAGCGGTCCGGCTAGCACCCGGGACTTGTGGGCCCACTCGAGCACACCTGCCACGCCAGAAAAAAAAAGGCGCTAACAAGGCAAGAGGGAAATTAAGCGAGAGCAGCGGGCCAGGCTGTTGGTCGACGTGCTGGGCAGGAGCGCGCTGGCGTGTATAAAAATACAGGCACACACATATGATACAAAGGCCCGGCCTGCCCTCCGCTCCATTTCCCGCGAGTCTCCAGCCAGAGCAGGAGCGACCCAGCCAACCAGTCAGCCACAACCCAGTCCACCTTCCCGTCGTCATCAGCCGCACCGAGTGCAGTGCCGTGCAGCGCGTTTGCACCACCACTCAGCTGTGCGTGCGCCTGCAAACGGAAGAGGCACACTACTGCACTGTCACTCTGCCCGCCCGCCAAACACTGTTGGGCGCCTCCGCTGTGCGCAGCTGTCAGGCGTGTACATCCCCCCAAAGTCCCCCGTCATTGCTCTCGCACCTGCCGCCTGTCATCCAATTGATGAGGCCCGGCTGTCGCTGCATCACGACTCTGCCGAAGCCGTGCATCGAGACGCATCAAGACGCACGCCGACTGCGATTCAGTCCGATACGTCCAATACCAGCTGGCACTGAATCCATCATCCATTCGGTCACTCATAACTTCATCACTTCATTGCTTCATTGCAACACCCAATCTTCTCTCCTCCTTGCAATGCTACATGCGCCGCTGCATCGCAATCCGCTGTGACCACCAAGCTTCAATATCACCAACCACCCGACGCTTGTCCTCTGCGCGCGCTTGCCCCTGCGTCACACGGCACCGCAACTCATCCGCCTCTCCGGGGTGCAGTGCATGGGCGTCGCGGCCGGTGACTGCACCTTGACGGGACAGCATTAGGGTATGTGATGCGTTCATTCATCTCGTTACAGCGTCTTGATCACTACCTTACCCCTAACTTCCGCCTGGTCTTGCTGTATAAATTCTTGGCATGCCCTTTTTCTCCTTGCCAGCTCCCCCTCTCATATATAGTATCCAAGCATGCTCTACCTCAAAACTCCTATCTCCTGACTGGGCCCTACCCGATACTTCAGGTTCATCTGGCATGCAAACTCGAAGTCACTGACACCATCCCAGGTACCCACCAAGTCATGCAGCCACGGAACCATCGACAGGTATCCCAGTAGTACACAATGGCCTCGAGGTAAGAAACGTAATCCTTGCCTATGCATCAAGGTATCTCGCGACTAACTTAGCCACAGACTCGATCGCCTCGTAACGTAAGTTGTTGGTCCTACTTCTTCCGTCCCTGTTAGTCGTGGCTGCGAGTATGTTATGCAGGCGGACGAGATCTCTCAAAATCTCCTGGATGCCAATTCGGCTGAGCGAGACTCGTCACTGCATATTCCATCTCGTGATGCTACACCCCCACACTCTTGCCCCTTGACTTCCAGCTAACACATATCCCGCTAGCATCCTCGAGACGGGGAGTACCCGGCTCATCCGGGACACTGCCGTCAACCAGCTCGCCGACTGGCAGAAACAGCACCCGGATGAACTATTCAACTTATTGTCAAGGGTAGTCCCCTATCTCCGCCACAAGGAATGGGAGACGAGAAGTACTGCCGCAAAGGCCATAGGCAAGATCGTGGAGAACGCGCCCGTTCATGACCCAAACTCGGAGGATGCGCCGAGCGAACCCAAGGAGGAAGAGCCCCACGCCGAAAATGGTCATGTCAAGAAAGAAGAGGGCGACAAAGAAGAGGGCATCACAGATGACGAATTCTTCAAATTCGAATCCCTCGATGTCGACGCCATTCTCAAGCATGGCCGCGAGCTGTTGCGAGGCGGCGGCATCGAGTATAGCCTGGTGGCGTTGGACCCCCAAGCCCGCCTTGCGCATCAGAAGAAAACGCTGGTAGGGCGGTTGGGCTTGCTGGGGAGGAAGTTTGAGGATGAAGAGGTGCCCGTACCCTTCGACAGCCAAGCCCCGCCCATGACCCCCATCGATGCGTCTAACAGCAACGGCTTGAGTCGGAGCGACAGCATCTCCGGGCCAGGCCAATCGGCAGAGGACTCGCAGCTGAGCACACGACAACTCAATTACCTAAAGCGGAAGCGGAAGAGGGAAGCTATGAAGGCGTCCCAAGGTAAGGGTGGGTTCGGCGATCTATCCCTACGGCGCTCAGTGACGGGAGGATCCGAGGGCTTCGGCTTCGACGAGACACCTGCCGCCGATGCCGACTCCAAAAAGAACGGGAAGATGAACGACTACTTCAACCTCGATCGCCCTGCGGAGGTTGACGAGGAGACCAAGGTCGTCAGCGAGTTCAAAGGCCCATTATTGCCCATCAAGTCTGAGCTCGAGGCTGAAGAGACCATGGAGGGCGCCGAGTGGCCGTACGAGCGGCTCTGCGATTTTCTCAAGGTTGACATTTTCGACTCGTCTTGGGAAACCCGTCATGGAGCTGCCATGGGACTGAGAGAGGTGGCCCGAGTCCACGGCGGAGGCGCCGGGAGGATGCGGGGCAAATCCAGGGGGGAAAACGACGACCTGAACCGCAAGTGGCTCAACGACCTCGCCTGCAGGCTGTGCTGTGTCTTAATGCTGGACCGCTTCACAGATTACAGCTCAGACACGTCGGTGGCCCCGATAAGAGAGACCATCGGCCAGACTCTGGGGTCTGTTCTGAAGCACGTCCCTTCAGAGTCCGTCGACAATATTTACCACGTACTCTATCGGATGGTCATGCAGGAAGATCTTGAGCTTGAGCGACCCGTCTGGGCCGTTTGCCACGGCGGCATGGTGGGCTTGAGGTATGTTGTCGCGGTCCGCAAAGACCTGCTCCTGCAGGATGGCGACATGATCGATGGCATCATCAAGGCCGTCATGAAGGGCCTCGGCGACTTGGACGACGATGTTCGTTCGGTGAGCGCGGCGACTCTCATCCCAATGGCTAAAGAATTCGTCACGATGCGGCCAGCGGCGTTGGATGGCCTCACCAATATCGTCTGGGAGAGTCTCTCCAACCTCGGCGACGACCTGAGCGCGAGTACGGGACGAATCATGGATCTTCTCGCCACGCTCTGCGGCTTCCCCGAAGTGTTGGAGGCAATGAAGGCGTCTGCGGCGCAGGACGAGGAACGTTCTTTCACCCTTCTAGTACCACGACTTTATCCGTTCCTGCGGCACACGATAACGTCTGTCCGCCTGGCCGTGTTAAAAGCGCTACTTACCTTTGCTAGCCTCGGCGCCGAAACGTCCCAAGGCTGGCTCAATGGAAGGATCCTCAGACTTGTCTTTCAGAACATTCTCGTGGAGAGAGATCAGGAGACCCTGAACATGTCGCTCGAGCTGTGGGGTTCGCTTGTTCGCTCTCTGGCAAAGGACCCGGCCGTTCTTGCGGATGAATTTGCGCCACATATAGATGCGCTGATGCAACTTACACTGCATCCAATCGGCATCTCTAGGAATCCCATCCCCATGAACGGCACGCTGTTCCAAAAGCCGTCAGGAGGAACGTACTCGAATGCCGCCGTTTCGCATTCGTCGTCGCGGCGATTGTCGACGCCCGACGGCTCGGAGCGGGCAACGAAACGACGCCGCAGGTCTACCAAAGCAGCCGATGAAGCTGTTTCTACCAGCCTGACACATGATGTCGATGGCCACATGATGCAAGGAGACGTTGACCTTGTTGGCATGGAGGTGTTGATTCGATCACGCGTGTCTGCTGCCAAAGCCATGGGCATGGTCATGTCCCTAGTCCCGGCCACGAATCTTGACGACTACGACGCGTTGCTAGTCCCGGGACTAACATCTGCGTTTGCATCTACCCAACTCTCAGCTTGCCTTGTCGTCGACGAGTACGCCAAGAACTGCGAGAGCACAGAGAACACTTCTCGGTACCTGGACCATCTGCAGCGAATGGTGGAATCTGATCGGCCGTCGGCGTACAGGGACCTAGTGAACTTTGTGCAGCGCGCCAGGACGCAGTGTCAGCAACTCATCAACATGTTCCGCGACCACGGAAAAGTGTCCCAAGGTAAGCTGCCTGTGCTACCGGTGGTGGTGCAGGGCGAGCCAGAGGCGGGACCGGCCGCCTTTTCGATCGCGACGGCCGAAAAGTGCGTCGGGGATGACTACGAGAAGCTGAAGAAGATTATGCCCCCTGGCCAACGCCTGATTGCCAGCCAACAGCTTGCCGAGGCCCGAGACGTCGCCCTCTCCGTCATCAAGGAGGCCAGGGCGGCAAAGGAAGCACGCGACACAAGGGTCAAGGCCAGTGCAGCCTCCGCCATGGTGGCCATGAAGCTTCTGCCGAAGAAACCCAGCCCTCTGATCAAAGGCATCATGGACTCTGTGAAGACGGAGGAGAGCCAGCAGCTCCAGAGCCGCTCATCGGAGACGATCGCGAGACTCGTCCAGCTCTTTACGGACAAGGCCAGGCGAGGACCTGCGGATAAGGTCGTTGCCAACCTAGTCAAGTTCTCCTGCGTTGAGGTTGCCGAGACTCCCGAGTTCCCTGTCCACGCCAGCAAGACGGGGTGTATTCTGTCCATGCAAAAGGAAGAAGATAGAGTCGACCACGCAGACGCAGCTAAATGGGCCAAGGAGGCTAAAGCTGCCCGGATTACTCGACGGGGTGCCAAAGAAGCCCTTGAAATCCTTTCCACGACCTACGGCGCGAACCTTCTCGAGACAGTTCCGAGCTTGCGAGCCTTTATGGAGGGACCTTTGGTCAAGGCCTTCACCAGCGACCTTCCAGCTGATGCCAAGGACCCTGAAAACACCCTTGGTCAGGAGATTGTTGACGCCATGTCTGTTATCAGGACAATGACACCGACGTTGGATCGGGCTCTGCATCCATTCGTCATGCAGATGCTGCCACTCGTCATCAAGGCCCTTCACTCCGAGCTGTCTGTGTTCCGCTACATGGCCGCCAAATGCCTGGCTACCATCTGCAGCGTCATCACCGTCGAAGGAATGACTGCCCTGGTCGAAAAGGTTCTGCCGTCCATTACCAATCCTCTGGACTTGAACTATCGCCAAGGTGTGATTGAGGCAATCTACCACTTGATTGCAGTCATGGGCGATGCCATCTTGCCTTATGTTATCTTCCTCATTGTGCCAGTTCTTGGCCGGATGAGTGACTCGGACAATGAGATTCGTCTCCTTGCCACGACGTCATTCGCAACGCTGGTGAAGCTGGTACCTCTGGAGGCAGGCATTCCTGACCCTCCAGGCCTGTCTGAGGAGCTGCTGAAAGGGCGCGACCGGGAGCGAACGTTTATCGCTCAGCTGCTCGACCCAAAGAAGGTGGAGTCGTTCCACATCCCCGTCGCCATCAAGGCCGAGCTACGATCGTATCAGCAAGAAGGTGTCAATTGGCTTCATTTCCTCAACAAGTACCACCTTCATGGCATTCTCTGCGATGACATGGGTCTCGGCAAGACTCTACAGACGCTGTGTATTGTCGCCAGCGATCACCACCAACGGCAGGAGGAGTTTGCCAAGACGCAGGCGCCGGATGCGCGACGACTACCGTCCCTGATCGTCTGCCCTCCGACGCTCTCGGGCCACTGGCAACAAGAGATCAAGGCTTACGCCCCGTTCCTCAGTGTCACTGCTTACGTCGGGCCACCCGCAGAGAGAAAGGCAATGAAGCCCAGGCTTGGAGAGACAGATATTGTCATCACATCCTACGACGTGTGCAGAAACGACACGGAAATCTTGGAGGAGCACACCTGGAACTACATGGTGCTCGACGAAGGCCACTTGATCAAGAACCCCAAGGCTAAGATCACCCAGGCGGTCAAGAGGCTCGTGAGTAACCATCGCCTCATCCTCACTGGGACTCCGATCCAGAACAACGTGTTGGAGCTGTGGTCGCTGTTTGACTTCCTCATGCCCGGCTTCCTCGGTGCGGAGAAGGTCTTCTTGGATCGCTTCGCGAAACCGATTGCTGCTAGTCGATACAGCAAGGCATCCTCCAAGGAGCAGGAGGCAGGCGCACTTGCGATTGAGGCCCTGCACAAGCAGGTTCTTCCGTTCTTGCTTCGGCGCCTCAAGGAGGAGGTGCTGAACGACTTGCCACCGAAGATCCTGCAGAACTACTACTGCGATCTCAGCGACTTGCAGAAGAAGCTGTTTGAAGACTTCACTAAGAAGCAGGGCAAGAAGCTGCAGTCGGAGGCAGGACGCGACGACAAGGAGGCCAAGCAGCACATCTTCCAAGCCTTGCAGTACATGCGCAAGCTCTGCAACTCGCCTGCCCTGGTTATGAAGCCGGGCAGCGACGTGTATGATGACACGCAAAAGATTCTTGCGAAGCAGGGCACGTCTGTCGAGGACCCCATTCATGCGCCCAAGCTGACGGCGCTACGGGACCTCCTGGTGGACTGTGGCATTGGTGTCGAGGATGGGGATTCTAACGACCCGCTGTACCAGCCCATCAAGCCACATCGCGCACTCATCTTCTGCCAGATGAAGGAGATGCTGGACATGGTGCAAAACAAGGTACTCAAGGAGCTGCTCCCGTCGGTGTCGCACCTTCGCCTCGACGGCAACGTGGAGGCCAACAAGCGGCAAGACATTGTCAACAAGTTCAACAGCGACCCATCCTACGACGTCTTGTTGCTGACCACTAGCGTTGGTGGACTCGGACTGAACCTGACGGGCGCTGACACGGTCATCTTCGTGGAGCACGACTGGAACCCGCAGAGGGATCTGCAGGCCATGGACCGCGCACACCGAATCGGCCAGAAGAAGGTGGTCAACGTATACCGGCTCATCACCCGCGGCACGTTGGAAGAGAAGATTCTGAGCCTCCAGCGCTTCAAGATCGACGTCGCCTCTACAGTGGTCAACCAGCAGAATGCAGGCCTGTCCACCATGGACACGGATCAGATTCTGGACCTGTTCAACCTCGGTGATTCCGGGCCGAGCCTCATATCTGACAAGCCGCAGAATGAGATTGAAGGACGGGAGGAGGACATGGTCGACTTGGAGACGGGCGATGTGCTGAAGCAGCCGGGCAAGAAAGCCTGGCTGGACGACCTGGGCGAGCTGTGGGATAGCAAGCAGTACGAGGAGAGCTTCGACTTGGACGATTTCATGAAGACCATGTCATGAGAAGGCAGGTCTATGCGTTAAAGAAAAATCCTGATTCAGGCTTTGGGAGTCACGGCATGGGCATATGGGACTGGCCTGAGGCGATGCATGGGCATCGACTGTTTTTAGCATGTACGAAGATGATGGTGGCTACTAGCGAACGGGCACTTGTGGTGCACCGTAATGTATTTTATGTTGAACGGTTTGTCTTGAGCCCGTAGGAGTGATTCAGTGCGTGCAGGACTGTGCAGGCGCCTGTCGGGCCATCGTCAACCCGAAATGATGGAGACGGGAGCCTCAGGCCTGCCTGCAGTGTCACATGTGGGGTGCGTCTGGGATACCCCGCTATGCGTGATCCAAATCTTCCTGCCACCACGTCCAAGCTCCCCTCTGCTCAGCTTCGAGAGCTCTCTTCACAGCTCCAATTACTGCAAACTACCTACTTGGCAGATACGCTTCAGAGCTGACAGAGCTCGGGACCTCGTTCAAGATGCCTGTCGATTACAGCAAATGGGTACGTCTTCTGCAGCGAAGCGTTCTCTGCCCCTCCCCCACCATGTCTGCAATCGCCCGCTGACCGTGCCTGTATCACAGGACGCGCTGGAACTCAGCGACGATTCCGACGTCGAGGTCCACCCGAATGTCGACAAGCGATCCTTTATTCGGGCCAAGCAGAACCAGATCCATCAGGAGCGGCTGCAGCGAAAGCACCAGATCGAGACGCTCAAGTACGAGCGCGTCATCAACGACGGCCTGCTGAGCCGCATCTCTGCCCTGCTGGCCTCGCTCAAAGCCCATGCCTCCGAAGCGGCGACCCGAAACCCTGGCGAGATAGCCTTCCAAGCCGTCATGGAGTCTGCTGGCAGCCCCAAGAACGACCAGCCACCGACGCCTCCCGAGGGGGTGCACAGCGGCGAGCAGGAGCAGCCTACATACTCGAAGATGATGGCCGTGCTGTTGGACCAGGTGAACAAGGCGCTGGATGAGAAGAAGGCCGAGGACCGGTACAGCGCCATGATTGACGAGATCCAGGAGCATGAGAACAAGGTCAAGACGCTGCAAAAGGACCTGGCGGCGAAGCTGGAAGAGCTGGAGAAGGAGGAGAAGAAGAAGATTACCAGTGCGGACATTCACACCGGGTTCGACAGCTCGCACGTCACCAAGTCGGCGCCGTCGGACAAGAAGGAGGATTCTACCAAAGTCGAGCTCCTGAACCCCAGCTTCCCGACTTCGGGTTCCCCATCCTCCAAGGAGACGGCGACTGTTGACGATGACGAAGAGATTGAGGCATCACCGGACGCGAAGAAGTTTGCGCAGATCAGGATCAACGATTACCCTACGAGCCTTCAATTTCTGTCGAAGCACCCCCACATTCTGACGGAGCGGGAAACAGATGGTATTCTGGTGCTGGCATTCGACGCTGCCCTGGAGCGCAACGACGACTACTCGCGGCAATGCGTCCACCAGGCACTGCTGCTGCAGTATTGCCGTGCTCTGGGCAAGGACGGCGTGGGGCTGTTCTTCAAGCGCATCACGACCAAGGGCCACCAGGCGCAAGAAGTCTTCTACAAGGACGTCCAGGAGACGTACATGAGGATCAAGAACCGGTCGCGGGAGATTCTGGCGGAGAGGGCCAAGGATCCCGAGGGCGAGGGGGTTGAACAAATCCAGCTCCATGCGGTAGAGCCCGGGACGGTGATCCAGATTAATGTGCCGCCTGCTGACAGCCAAGACCCCGAGGTGCAAAAGGCCCGCGAGGTCTATGATGGCTTCAAGCCGGACATGAAGCAGGCTCTGGAGTCGGGCGAGCTGGACGCGGTGAACAAGGTGTTGGGCAAGATGACGGTGGAGGATGCGGAGGAGATGGTCAACTTGTTTGGAGAGGTGTGTTCCCGCCCCCTGTGGTGAAGCAGCATCGCATTTTACTAACATGAATTACGCAGGCCAACATCCTCAGCCTGGAGGAGCAGATCATCGATGCCACGACAGAGCATGGCCAGAAGCAGCTCAAGGAGATGGAGGCTGCGGCGGCGGCGGCGGCTGAGGGCAAGTATGACGACCCGGAATAGGGCATGAAGGCTAGGCACGGCTGCGTGATGGAACGCAGTGGTATGAAGGTACGCATACGGGATTCGTGTAACTCTTAGCCTGGCCAGAGTGTGTGTATTCACTTGGCGGTGGTATATGGCACGAACATTCACAGTCTCCGATCCTACGTATGCATGATGCCGCGCGGCCAGGCGGTTGTAAGATGAGACCAATCCGCCTAAATGGCACCTTGGGCTCTTGAAAAGCAACCCCTTCCAGCTGCGTCCAGTCCACAACGGCAGAGCCAAGGATTGCGGCGTTGACTATCGGGCGCGGGTGTTGGGAGGGCTGACTCGTGCGGGGATGATTACATAGCATCCAGTGCTGTGACGAACTTGCAACGGCTCGGCCATGATGCTGCGTGAGGACAACGCCTGCGATGGTCCGTGATTCCAACTTTAGATGGATGGTTGCCCCACATGGAAGCTGGTTGAGCATGTGCCACGGTTCGGGGGGCCGCTGTGGCTGGGTTCAGCCTCGATCCATACGAGGCAAGGCCGCCACGGGTATTACTCCGTATTCTTCTGTGGACAGCGAGAGAGGCAATGGCTGCTCAGCATAGCCCTTCGTGTTGCTGTGGGCGGTTGTTGATATACGCTGGTCGCCAGACTGCCGATGATGCGGCGCCACACTGTCCCTACGATAATTGCCATTCAGTGCTCGTGACGATCGGGTGGCTGATGAGTGCGTACGTCCGTACTCTGTAATCCGTAGTCCGTACGGATACCAGCAGCACAGCATGGAGGCTGAGAGGGCTGCAGGCCAACGTGCAGCGCATCATTGATGGCAAAACGTGGTTGGTGTCGTGGTGGAGCTGGAGGTGCCAGGGATAAAAATAGCCGGGCGCTGAACACCAGCAACAGCCACTGCCACGATGAGGCTACCTAGGTAGACAGGGATGTGGTCACTGGTGGGCTTGTCCGCGGGCAACGTTGAGCATTCAAGGGGTCTTTTCATGTCGTCAAATCCACCGCTACTTGTAGATATTGACAGCAACTACGCAGTACATACACCGCAGAGCCAGGGCGATTATTGCTTCTACTGTAGATGCCTACCTAGTTACGGGCACATATATTGAGCCGTCAACATGGATTCGCATTCCGGGGCACGACAGCCGCTGGACCCCTTCAAGCCCTTCTTCCAGGGCCGCTGCTGAGGTGGGTTTCACTGTTGCGGGCGTCTCCACTGCTGACGTTGCGAGGCGCAGCGGGCGTCCGTCACTGGTACGGCTTCCAGTGCACCTCCTGTCAATCACCTCCCAGGAGCCTCACTGCAGACGATCGCGGATCCACCGCCATGGAATAAATCTCTCTCCTTTTACATGACCATTCTCGTTCTCCTTGTTCCTTTCCCCCTTGTTCGTTCATCGTCGGCCTGGCTCAGAAAATCTCTCCGGCCGTTTTCTTTTCTCCGAGGTTCTGGATTCACAGGTGGCTTAGACAGCCCTTGCTCTTGCTTCAAACTCCCCTTTGTCAACTTCTTTGAGCTTCCGATTCACCACCGACCGGCACCGGATTCCTTGCTACATCGCACACCATGCTTCCCTCGATACGCGCCGCGGTGGCTGCGGCGCTGGTAGCCGTCGCCAGCGTCCAGGCCGCTCCCCAGACAACAACCGCCGCGGGCAACAGCACCTCCGTTGCCGGCGCCAAGGCCTGCAACAACTCGCCCTCGCTGTGCAGCAAGCAGTACAACCAGATCACCTACTTGGGCGCCCACGACAGCTCCTTTCTGAGAGACCAGAGCACTGGCAACTCGTTATCCGGGAACCAGTTCAAGAACGCCACCGTCGCCCTCGACGCCGGCCTCCGTCTGCTGCAGGCTCAGGTCCACAAGCCCAACGGCACGCTCGAGCTGTGCCACACGTCGTGCAGCCTCCTCGATGCCGGGCCGCTCGAGTCGTGGCTCGCGGCGGTCAACGACTGGATGACCAAGAACCCCAACGAGGTGGTCACGCTGGTGCTCGTCAACTCGGACAACGCCCCGGCCTCTGACTTTGGCTCCGTCTTTGAAAGGTCGGGCATCTCCAAGCTGGGCTACAAGTCGACGACGACGAGCGCCACGGGTAACTGGCCCACGCTGGATACCATGATCAGCCAAGGCACGCGCGTCGTCTCCTTTGTCACCAACATGCCGTACTCTTCGTCGACGCCCTACCTCTTGCCCGAGTTTGACTTTGTCTTCGAGACCGCATTCGAGGTCACGGAGCTCACGGGCTTCAACTGCACGCTCGACCGCCCCTCGCGAGCCGGCCCGGCGACCACGGCGCTCTCCAACCACTTCATGAGCCTCGTCAACCACTTCAAGTACCAGAGCCTCGGCTCGAGCATCATGGTGCCGGACGTGGACAGGATCGACGTGGTCAACAGCCCGGCGACGTCGGCGGACGGCAACCTGGGCAAGCACCTCCAGGCGTGCAAGACGCAGTGGAACCAGCAGCCCAACTTTGTCCTCGTCGACTTCTGGGACAGGGCCAACCCGATCGAGGCGGCAGACAGCATGAACGGGCTGAGCAGCACCACGGGGCGCAAGAGCGCGTCGAGCAGCGATCAGTCGACGGGGAGCGTCGCCAACTCGCGGAATCTCGAGTACGGCGCGCTGGTTGCCTTTTTGACGGCGACGCTGTTGCTAGTGTAAGGGGAGTCGACATGTACATTTCGCTGGACATACTGGGATGGCATCGTCCTGGAAGACGGCATTCTTCCTCGGAACTGTTTGGGTCATTAGCGAGGCGTTTGGGTGCACATTGCGTCAATCAGATTGGGTTAGACTGGCACGGATCTAGACGAGATTTCAAATGAAAGAGACACAAACTAGACTCTCAAAAGAGGACTCCATTTGATTTATAATGGCGTTAAATGGCAATGTTCATGTCGATGCTGGTTGAGGAGCTGTCGTGCGGACGTCGGCTGGACGCGGTATCTTGAAATTGAGAGTTGACTAATAATGCCCTCTGCCACTCCGATATGCAACTCGGTTCCAGCTCCTACACCAACACAGGCTCTACAGATGTTCGCAACGCGCCGCATTCTCAGGGCCACCTCAAAGACGAGCCTACCTGTCGTACACCCCGCCCTCTCGCACGTTAATTCCTTTACGAGTTCTGCGTTCAGCGCAATGGAGTACGCCAGCATCGACACCCCGGCAGCGTGCTACGCCGACTTTTGCCTCATCCCGGTACGCACTCACCCCCCACCCCCTCCGTGTAGCTTGTGCTGACATGGTATGCCTGGGGTAATTAAAGGTCGGCACGGGCAAGATCTCTGTCGCGGAGGAGGTCGCCGAGGTGCAGCGCGTGCTCAAGCTGAGTGGGCTCAAGTACACGATGCACTCTGCCGGCACGACCGTCGGTGCGTCCATGCCCTCCTCGCGGCGCGGTGAGTTGGCTTTGACTGGCTGATTGGCTGATTGTTCCGTGTAGAGGGAAGCTGGAAGGAGGTCATGGAGGTGGTGGGCAAGGCGCACACGGTGGTCCATAAGAGGGGCGTGCTGAGGGTGCAGTCGTCGATGCGGGTTGGGTCGAGGTGAGTCCTTGCGCTGCTGGCATGCTAGAGTACGGATGCTAACGAGGGCAGGACGGATAAGAAGCAGACGGCAGAGGAAAAGGTCAAGAGAGTAGAGGATATTCTGGCTCAAGACCGGTGAAAGCGTTGCTGTGGGAGGAGGGTAGAGTCTGATCATTGGAGTTGAAGCTTGATGCGTCCGTCGCGCAATGGACATCGACGATCCACTTGCAATCTGAGACATGCATGCATGTGAACTTGTGAAGGCATGGTTCGAGTGCTTTTGAGCCGCAGTTTTACTTTCCATTGGTGCAAAGTACTCTCAGCGACAAGACTACACCATCCGCCACCGTCCCTCCTTTTCCTTGACACGGCGAGATTATACACTACTAATACAGCCAGCAGCATACAGCATTGTCCAGATCCCAACTTTTGACCACCGCCCCCCATGCCTCCAAAGCCTTCTCGGGCCGCCGTGTACAAGCATCCTTACGCCCGCTGCGTCATCTTCTTCTGGCTCTTGCGCAGTTCCTTCTCCTTCTCCTTCTCGAGGTACTTCTTCTGCGCCTTGGCGTCCAGGCCCTTGAGCTCGTTGTCGCGCTTCGCCTTGCGCGCCTTCTCCTTCTCCAACAGCCGCTCCTCGTTGCGCTCCTCCTCGAACACCTTCTTGATCTGCGCGACCATGGCCTCGCGCGTGGCGCGCACCTTCTTCATCACCTCGGGCCGGAACTGCGCCGACTGCACGAGGATGTCGGGCAGCCGGAGGAAGTAGGAGAAGAGGGGCAGGAGGCCGCCGTAGCTGCCGTCGGATGGGAGGCGGTACTTGAGGAAAAGGCGCTTGCGTGGGTTCGTGTCGTCGAGCGTCTTGGGCTTTTCCGTCGGCTGGTCGGTGATGATGAGGTACTCGAACACGTCGCCCGCGGCTACGATGGCGGCTATCAGCTCCGTGGTGAGGAGCGTGTTGGTGATCTCGGAGTTCTCGCTCATGACGGTCAACCAGTTGGGCAGCTTGGGGTGGTCCTTGGTGGAGGTGAGGGTGACGTCGTAGCGGTCCTCGCGCAACTTCTGCATGGAGTCCTTGTTGACGACGGCCCAGACGAAGCCCTCGTAGGTGCTCTTGGCATCCTTGGCCGCGCGGATCTCGGCGGCCCCGGGCACGGACGGCACAGTCAGGTTCTCCTTTCCGTCAAAGGGGTACAGGAAGGCCTCGAGGGTGTCGGACGGCGCAGCGAACATGTCGGTGAAGAAGGAGAGGCCCATCTCGATGACGTTCATGAGGGGGTTGAAGCGCTTGGCCAGCGTGATGTTGACGTCCATAAAGGCCGTGTTCTGGCGGCCCGAGGCGTACGTGGAAAACTCGAAGAGCGACTTCTCCTTGAGCAGCTCGTCGGGGCTGACGTCGACGTCCATGGTGGGCGCGCCGCCGAAGCCGACGAGCGCGAACTCGCTCTTCAGGACGGGCGCATGGGCCCTAATCCATGCCCGGGCCCTGGAGCGGTTGGCCCGCGCGCCGAGGATGTGGAAGAGGAAGATGAAGGCCGAGACGGCGAGGATGAGGCCCTCGACCCGGAACTCCGAGAGCGAGTGGCGCTCGTGGACGTTGTACCACTTGGTCCACGGCACGCCGGTGGCAGCGGGCGCGGCGGCGGTGCCGGCGAGCGTCGCGGCGCCGGGGGCAGACTCGGGGACGGGCTCGGGAGCTCCAGCGAAGTCGGCAAAGTCTAGCAACGGCGCATCATCACCACGTCAGTAAAAGTGTCTCTCTCGGTGTTCGTGGCGTCGCCAATCCAGAGCTCCCAGAGTGGCGACGCAGCGGTCGGCAGGACACTCACCCGAGTCGGCCTTCTCCGCCGCGGGCTGCGCGGGCTTGCCGCCCCCAAAGACGTTCTTCAAGAGGTCGGCCATGGCTGCTGCAGTGGTCAATGGGCGGGAGGGTGAGGGTGAGGGTCGGGATGGAGTCGCTCAGCCAGCAGCAGCAGCGTGGAAATTTGGCCTGGACGTTTTGCGGAGGTCGTTGCGTGCGGAGTGGGGCGCTTCTAGCGTCGAGTCTGGGGCAGGGAGCATGAGCCCCAGGTGCTGGCTACCCTAGACCATCTTGCCTATTTCAGCTCAATCTTTCAGACAAGAGCAGAGTGTGACGCAATGGTCAAAACTCCCTGGCTGCGATACTGGAATAATGTTAAACCATGGGTAATAATATCGGTACTTGTATTTCTTAATTTGACGGTCGAGGCGTATATTTTGAGTGCATCTGATTGTGGATGCCACATCCACGGTTTCAGTGAGCGCTGGCAAAATATGTAATGAGGAGACAATTAATAGACAAAATCGTCGTTTTATAGATCTTACCTGATGAGTGACGGCAGAGGGGAGAGGAAAGTACACCGCGGGAATATGGTGACGTGCAGTACACCATCATCGAAGTCAGTCGTCGTCAGCGCTCCCGTCGTTCGAGAGTGGTGGTAGCTCCCCGTTGCTGGGTCAACCACCCTGCCGCATCATCCATCCCAGGCCCAACTGCGACAGTCTTGCACCACCAATTGATCACGACAACGACGACAAACGCCCCGGGATGCATCAACATGCCACGTACAACCACAGCGCGCAAATATGGAAAACCCTCGAAAAGATCAAAGGCTGAGAGGCTGTTCGCCGAGCTGCCCCAAAGCCCGGTGCGGCAGCCAGCCGTCACAGTCATGGATGGCCCGGTGACTTGCATCACGGAGCAGCTGTCGGTGGTTCGCATAGAAGAAGAGGAAGAGCCGAAACTACCTCGAAGATTGCCCCGGAAGAGCATCAAGCCGGCGCTGATTGTGGAGGACAATTCGAGTACAGAGGAATCCAGTGGAGAAGAGGACAAGATTGGCGACAAGGCTCGCAATGTGTTACCGGATGCAAGCCAAAATGACACCTCAGTCGAAAGAAGCTCCGAAGAAGTCTGCCCAGAGCCTCCACTGGCCGATTCACAGAGCGACACATCCCTACGGATCCTGACCTGGGACGACGTCTGTCCGCCAGGCGACCGCATTGTCAAGATCGCGGAGGCGTCCTACGCAGAGGTCTACCGCGTCACCAACGAGCGTGGCACCAGCATCATCAAGGTCATCCGCCTCGACTCGCCAATCAAGCCCAAGACCAAGGCCCAAGTCAGGGCCGGCCTCGTCGACGAGGAGCCGCACGCCGAGGCCGACGTCGACGGCGAGCTGCAAATCTCGGAGTGGCTGGCCGACATCCCCGGGTTCGTGGTGTACAAGGAGCGATATATCGTGCAGGGCAAGGCGTCGAGGCAGCTGCTTGAAACGCACCAGGGCTTCCAGAAGAGGATGAAGAGACAGGACCCGGGCCGGGCGCAGTTCTACCCGTCGCCGAGTCGGTACCTTGATGAGACCAAGTTTTTGGTGGTTGAGCTTGGGGATGCGGGCACTGCGCTGGAGGATTGGGAGTTGGCCGACGAGAGCCAGCTCTGGGATATCTTCTTTCTCGAAGCAATTGCCCTGGCGAGGGCCGAGGATCTCGCCATGTTTGAGGTAGGATGCCTACACTCCTCTGCGGAGTGCCTGTATTGACAGCTAGCAGCACCGGGACTTACACGAAGGAAACATCTGCGTCAGGCGGGTGAGCCCTCCGTGGGGGAGAGACACCAACTCCAGTGGCTTCTTCGGAAACTCTGGCGTCGACATTACCATCCTGGACTACGGACTGTCGCGAGCCGAAGACTTGTCAATCGATTACGCGAAGCCGGTAGCATTCGACCTGGAGAGAGACCTCGGCCTCTTCACCAGCACCCACGCCTCGCAGTGCAAGGTGTACCGCCAGATGCGGTCGTTTCTTCTCCGCGCCGACCGCAAGTGCATCCCTCCAGAGGGGCACAAGACGCCATACGCAAAGGGCATCGACGGGCCGCTCTCGTGGGACGCGTACGCACCGTACACCAACGTGCTGTGGCTTGCGTACCTGTACGAGTACCTGGTCGACAGCTTTACGGGGGACAAGGAGCAAGTCGTGCGGTTCGAGGAGGAGACGACGGAGATGTGGGCATATCTGGATCCCGATGCAAACGACGACGTCCCCTGCTTTGGCTCCGCGGCAGACGTCGTGTGCTTTGCCGTGGAGTCTGGCTGGATCAGAGAGGAGCAACTGATTGGGGCCGGGACATCGATGCTCGACAGGGAGGATAGCATCATTGTGTCGAGGGAAGAGGGGGAGGGGGACGTGTCGTTGAGACGATCGTCCAGGAGGAGAGGAGAGGCGTAGAAGCCGAGCTCGCATGTGCGTGACAACGGCAGCATTTACTTGGGACGCGTCGGTGGCGTTGCGTTGCATGAGCATCTCGGATTAGGAGGTGGCGTTTCGTTGACGATACCATGGAGTTTGATATTGACGAGCATCTTTTGGGTTCTTGCATGGAGGTAAATAGCCAGAGCGGGGGAGGTGTATAGAAAGATGCAAACATTCATCAGTCTCACGGAGTAAGGTACGAACAGACATCGACGAGCCCGTGATGATGGCCCGGAGACCCCGCGTCTCGTCGACCAACGTCACCCAACCCAAGGCGAGGGATTGGCGGCGCATTGGTCTCCTCCGCAGTGCTGAAATGAATCAACGGACCAAAGCACGAGGACGAGGAGCATCGCGATACCGAAATGGCCCTTCATTTCCGTGAATTCTGGGGCAGACACCCCTGCAGGGTGGCATCGGAGCAGAGAGCTGTGATGCGATGCGGATAGCGGAGGTTAGCATTGTACTTCCTGATGCGCTTAAATTGCCTGATGAAACATGTAGTTGCTAATGGCAGCGATCGTCACGCCGGATCCTCGGTCGGGCTGTGAAGCACCCATCCCTGCCAGCGCTGGATGCAGCCAAGCAGCCCACCCCCCTTCAGCGCTCGTCGAGCCGAGGCTAAAGCCTCTCTCCAGCGCCGAGTTTCTTGCTCCACGCACCCGCAGCACCCGCACTCGGCCTGAGGAATGCTGGCGACCACATGTCATGTCGTCGCGGTTTTGCCTTTGAGAGGCAATCCATCCATCAGCCACTGGGACGCGTGATCATCTCTCCTCCCTCCTTCCTTCCCTTGCCTGCCCTGCCCTCGCCCTCTTCCTCTGCGAGCTCGTCATTCCTCTGATGGAGGCGCAAACAACCATAATAACATCACCAGCCCGCTCTTGAGCCACCACCACTATTGTCTCTCTCGCATTCCGGCACCCCACGTCCTGCTCGACAAACAACCGCCACGGCCCGCCAGCAAGACTCGAGGTCCATGACGAGACGGTAGACGCCGCCGGGACAAGATAGCCGCAGCCATGTCGTCCTTCAACGGGTCCTACAACGGCATGAGCCCTACGGTGGCCTCGGAGCCCTTCACCCGCAGCCTCCTCTCCTCGTCGATATCGTCCCTCTCGTCTTCCACCACCGCGTCCCGGCATACGTCTCAGATATCCAAGACATACCGCCAGGCCTCGACGCTCTTCCTGACGCGTCGCCTGCCCGAGGCGCTGACCACCCTGACACCGCTCATCACCCCGCCCGGCTCCGCCGACGACGGAGAGCCCGCCCCCGTGGCAGCGGCGTCGCGCACGACGCGCATCAAGGTGTGGAGCCTGTACCTGACGGTCCTCAATGCCATTGTGGAGATGGAGCCTGAGGAGGGCAAGGAGGCCTTTGGCAACCAGGAATGGAGGACGCTGTGCAACAGGGTCCGAGACGGAGACGTCTGGGAGGAGGTGGTCAGAAACGGCTACCACGGCGTCGAGGGCGACGTCGACTCTGACGTCGTCATCAACCTGTAAGTTTCCCGTTCCGGACATTCTATTCACGCAAACCCGGGCCCGTGCTGACAGGCAAGAAGGGCAACGCTGCTGCTGGCGCATGCGCGCGACCAGACCCTGAACCAGCGCCGGCTGGAGACGTATCTGGCCTCGTCCAACGCGCCCAACCTGGACCTGGCCGGCAAGCTCGCCGGGTCGCAAGCCCCCGGTTCCCGCATGGGCGCGCGATACCGGTCGCCGGCCCCAGGGACGAGCGGTGCAAACACCCCCAGGGACCTCAACGCCAGGGTCAAGATACTAGAGCTGTACACGCTCCACGTCCTGCTCCGCAACAACGAGTGGGACTACGCTCGCGAGTTCATCAGCGTCAGCTCCGTCCTCGATGACGAGCGCAGGGAAGCCTTCTTGCAGGCGCTCCAGAGCCTGCAGGAGGAACAGCAGGAGCAGGAGCGGCTGGAGCGGGAGGAGCGCCAGCGGCAGGAGGACGAGCTGCGGAGAGAAATCGAAGAGGCCAGGAGACAGAGGGCCGAGAACGAGGAGAGAGAGCGGAAACGAATAGAAGAGGAGCGCGTGCGCAGGGAGGGGAGCGAGGTCGACTACGGCATCGAACAGACGCCGAGCTATGCGACGAGCAGCAGCAGCAAAGCGCGCCAAAGCAGACCACAGCAGCGGCCGTCACGGCCTTCCGTCTCCCGACCCAACGCCAAGGCCGTCGTGCCTCAGACGTTCACGGGGCAGGCAAGCATGATACTGTCCCGCCTGCGCACGGCCATACAGGAGCTCGCGGCCTCGTTGAACAGCAACCCGGTCTTGCTGATGAGGCTGCTGGCGTTCGTCATGGGCCTGCTGATCATGGTCGGCCACAAGGGCATCCGACAACGGATACAACGCATGCTGGGGGCGTCGTGGAACAAGGTCAAGGCCACGGCGGGCATGGGGACCAAGGTCAGCTATATCTGACCTGGTCGACTGGTGCTGACACATATAACTGTACTGTACAAAATTTCTTTGCATCATGAGGAGTTTGAGGGTTTGGATGGGATTCACACGCAGCAGTTTGAATGTCCTCGCGGACATGTCACGACGACATGTCACGACGTATCACAAATGGCAGCAGAAACTACTAGGTACCTTATCCAGTATAGATAGGAATCTTGAATAACAACTTGAATATTGTATTCCTGTATTCCACTTTCCATACATCCTGAGGCGGCACTCTAAAAACAAATCTAGCACAGTTTCATGCTGTGACAACATGATATGTCATATCCCAGTATACGCCGTCAAACGCCGAGCCTTAGTAACATGAGACGTCAACCAGTAGCCCAGGTAACCATCTTCGCAACGACCCGAGCCCAACCCAGGGCGGGTCATGGCTAATAATTCGTCGTCCGATTCGTTTTCTTTTGGTAGAACAACTGCGCGGCACACGTACATCAGCATCTGCTGTTCTACAGATGCAAACACAGGCAGGGGAGACAGGGAGGCAACTCACGTCCGTCCTCGAGCTGCCCAGGTTGATAATCTTGGGGCAGCCGTCGCGGTCCTTTTCGAGGCGGGTGCACTCGAAGCAGTAGAAGGCGTCGGAGATGCCCTCGCCACCGCAGACGACGCACTTGTTCTGGTAGTTGCCGAAGCTGCACTCGTCGCAGATGCGGACGAGCGTCGTCGGGCGCACGTACGAGTCGCAGACGGGGCACTTGCCGTCGCACTTGTCGCAGAGGCGGCCGATGGCGATGCCGGCCTGCTTGCGGCACATGACGAGGTCGCTGGGGGGGAGGGGGAGGCAGAGTTAGCACCGTGGCGTGCTTCACGGAGGGGAAGTGGTAGAGGAGCGAGACTTACGGGTGGTGACGAGACATGCTGAGCGAGGGGCAGGGCTATGGGCGCAGCTGTCGCCAGGAGGGGGAGGGGGTGACGCGAGTGAGGCGGTTTGTTGTACAGGTTGAAGGAGGGCAAAACGCTGGCCAGCAAGAGCGCGAGGAGGCTGCTTTATATCAAGCCGCCTTGTGTGGTGATGGTGGTGGAGGAGGAGGAGGAGGAGGAGGTGGTGCCGAGCCGGGCAGCTTCAGTGAGGGAGCTTTTGAAGTTTGCCCCTCGAGATTTCTCAGCCTTGCCAGTGGCATGGATGAGCAACCTCGGCCCGCCAGCCAACCACAGGCCGCAGCAGACGCTGATTCCACACACCAGAGGTGGGGCTACAGGTGCCACGCCCGCATTTCCGGCAGCAACTTTTGGAACTTTCCAAGACCAGGATCTGATTTCCAGGTCGCTTCTTCATCATCAACGTCGTTTCCTGCGCCCCAGCACCTTCGAGGACCCCGTGAACGTGCTTCTCTTGGCCGGCGGAACGGAGCATTTGACGGCCGGATACGATGACGCTCTGAGCAGCCAGGAATCGACAATGGCTCCCGAAGACGAGTACGCACCTCAGCCTTGCCTCCACCCGCTGGAAACCCGCAGTGGTCGCTAACTCTTGCTCCCCTAGCAGAGCGACTCCCGTTGACGCGCCCGTGCCGCCATCGAATGCGTCAGAGAGAAGCCCCGTCGACGATGGAAACCGAAAGAGAAAGGCGTCGCCAGCTGCAGGCGCCGACGAAAGCTCCATGAAGCGCGCGCGACAGGGACGTACCGACGATGGCTCCCCTCCGCCCTTCAAGCTATCGGAATCGCCCGACCGCAAGACGACAGCCCCTAGCGTTGAGCAAGAGCGGAGGGAATTGGTGGTGACGCAGGAGGAGAAGAAGCGCAATAAGCGGCTGTTTGGTGGCCTCCTCAGCACGCTCAGCCAGACGTCCGCCACCAGCTCACAGCAGAAGCGGCGCTTGGAGATTGAGCGCCGCCAAAAAGAGAAGATGCAGCAACAGACTGCCGAGGATGACAGGCAGCGTTCGGACAAGCGCGCGGCGCTAGACAAGATCCGCATGGAGCAGCAGATTACGTGGGAGGAGCAGGTGGTGAGTGTGCAACGATGTCATGCCTTCCTTGTCTTCCGAGTGCTGATGCTGACTTGTGGCACAGATGCGCAACAAACACGCAAAGGAGCTCAAGCTGGCGCAGTTCCTGCGGACCAGATCCAAACCCGAGCTTGTAAGTTTTGATCTGTTGGCTCGGCCCCTGCCTGCCCGTGCTAATCGGGCCCTCAGTACTACCTGCCCTGGAAGCCTACTTCCAGAGAAGAGGATACGATCGATGACCAGATCCGCGACACGAAGGCCGGCATAGCTAGGGAGCTTGAGGACTTCAAGTCGCGCAGGGAGAGGCATCTCAGCAGGTATGGGCCAAGGAGGGAATCGGACGCCAGCCGGACGGCACAGTCTCCTGCGCCGGCACCCAAGCCTGAGGCCTCGCCTCCCAGGCCTGCCGCTAACCCTGCCAGCGCCGAACCGCAACCCGTGGCGGCCCACCACGACCATCACGACCCTCACGACCCTCACGACGACTCGGGCGATATCCTGGTGGAGGCAGAAGAGGACATGGTCATTTACTAGGTGACCCGTGGTGGAGGCGTATGGCCGTATTCTCTGCTGTATTACTACTACATGCATGGAGTATGTGAGGCACTGTTTCGCATGAGGCCATGGTGTAAGGAGGGGACAGGGTGATGGCTACATATTTTGCTGCTTATGATATCGGAATAGCTTGGCGTTGGAGGAGGTTCTCAAATTACCATATTGATGCAGAGACCACGGAGCGACGTGGTAGGGGTCGGACTTTATCCATCACGTTTGTTGCCAGTAAATGTGTAAATTCGCGGCGGACTTTGCGTCTGGGATCCGCCACAACCAACGCATCGCGGCCGGAGCTCCGTTGGCTCCCTCTTGGCCCCGAGGCCCGAATCCGAATCCGAACCCGATGCCCCTTGCCGTCCACCATTCGTCGTCGACGACCTTATCCCGTACTACCCTCACGCCCGTAGACTTGCGTAACTCAACAGGGTTATGGAATCATTACCTCTCTAGGGGAACTGCACGCCCCTCTCGACCTGCATCACATAGTAGCACTAGGGTGGTTGAGACGCTCCGTTTCCCGAAAGCCTCGGCGCGCCCCGCTCCCTCTCGCTCGCTCTCAAGGTTGGGGGCTCCACCCCGCGCCGTCATGCCGAGAGACGCCGTTTCTTGTTGTTCACAGAAAACCATCATATTTTCCCGTCTACAAGCGGCAGCGTTGTTGGTCGTCGTCGTTCACGATACAGGCCCTTGATACGTACGAATTGCCGAGTCCGTGCTTCACGGCGGAGAAGAGGACATAAAAGATACGGCGGTAACGCGAAGAGGAGCAGACGCTTGCGAGAGAGCATCGTTACCAAGTACGTCACGATGAATGCTAGAGTTGAATTATTGATTCTTTTGATACCCCTCGTTGCTTCCATCGGAGACATGGCTTTCCCACGGCTAATACCCCAGGCGAATCTCTTGTCTACATTGCAACGCCATCAAGCAGTGAGATGTTACACTCAGAAGATACGCGACTAACACCCATATGCAGGACCCGGCAGTAACAGCCTCCAACCCTTCCAGCAGCCAGAAACAAGGTACTGCGGCGGCATGGATACCAGCAAGTTGATCCCCAAAGACCCCCGGGTCAAGTACGAGTCGGCCCAGATCCGCGGCAAGACCTACAAGTATGTCGTCGGCGAGCCACAGACCAGACCGCCTGTGGACACCATCTTCCTCATCCACGGCTTCCCGGACATGGGGTTCGGCTGGCGCTACCAGGTCCCGTACCTCATGTCCCTGGGCTTCCGCGTCGTCGTGCCCGAGATGCTCGGCTACAGTGGGACGGACACCCCCGAGGACCTGAACGCGTTCTCGTTCAAGAACCTGTCTGCGGACATCAAGGAGCTCGCCCGCAAGTTCGTCGGCGAAGGCCAGATTATCCTCGGCGGACACGACTGGGGCGGTGCTCTCGTCTGGCGCGTCGCCCTGTGGCACCCCGAGCTGATCAAGGCCGTCTTCAGCATCTGCACGCCCTTCAACGCGCCCATGAAGCCTTGGATTGCCCTCGAGGACATGATTGCTGCCGGAAAGTTGACCAACTTTACCTACCAGCTTCAGCTCAAGGGACCCGAGGTCGAGAACGCCATCCAGGGCGAGGACAAGGTGCGCCAGTTCCTCAACGGCATGTTTGGCGGATTCGGCCCCGACGGCGAGATTGCCTTTATTGCAGAGAAGGGCGTCCTGCTTGATAACCTGCCAAAGCTCAGGAGGTCCGCCTTGCTCTCGGACGAGGAGCTCGACTACTACGTCCAGCAGTACATGCTCCAGAAAGCGCCGCAGCTGCATGGGCCGCTGAACTGGTACCGCACGCGCGAGATCAACTGGAAGGACGAGCTTCTGCTGGCCGACAAGCCCGTGACGCTGGAGATGCCGACGCTGTTCATCGCAGCGTCCAACGACACTGCGCTGCCGCCGTCCTTGTCAGTTGGTATGGAGAAGTACATGCCTAAGCTGACTCGAGGAGAGGTGGGGGGCTCGCACTGGGCGCTGTCGGGGGCAAGCGAAGACGTCAACGGCCAGGTTGCCAGGTGGTTGAATGAGGTGCTGAATGGGGCCATCAAGTCGGCGCTGTAAATGACTGAGGCGGTTCTGCTATGTAGAAGTGCAGATCGCTGATGGCATTGCGGTCGCACGCTATCGGAGACCATACACCAGGATGGCCTGGATAGCCGCGAAGTCGGAATTTGTTTATGAATTGTCAGTGTTAGACTTCCAAGTCAATCGTCTCAACTCTGCTGCAAAACGCCTTTCCGTGATAAACAACACCTGGCGGGTGCGAGGCAAGTAGCCGTTCGTGACGCGTGACGCATGAATCTATCGGTGAAATTGATCGGAACTCGGCAGATTCGGAACGTGGATCCCGGCCAGGATTGAGCGTCGTCGTTCGGACGAGACGAGCACCGTGCTTCACTTTAGTGAGAACTTTTGCCCAGAGACAACCGGTGCCTTTGACGAGCTCTTCTTGTTCGGTTTGCCGCACATGGCACAAACTGTGATTCTCTGTTAGCTACCTAGGTATATCTGAAATGTGGATGAAGGATAGCCTTACCATCGTTTTTATACGCACAAGTATGACAAAAGGAATGCCCTTGGGTGATCTTGGTCTTGCATTTGGTGCATGAGCTGCGAATGAGAGTTAGCGACTGGAGACGAGGGCTTAGAGCCGTGAGCTTCACCCACCTTGAGTACTGAGCATATGGGTTCTTTGCCGATTTGGACAGAAGCTTGCTCTGTAGCCACGGTTAGCAATAATACGAGGCGGCAAAGACCAGCAGTTGCCTACCTTCCCGATCCCATTTTGGCCCAGGGTAGTCGACTTGGTGCCCGATGCTTTGGAGGAGGAGCTGGCGGAAGAGCCGTAGTACATCTCACTCTTCTTCTTGACCTCGGGCGTGGCGAGCGTCGTTCCCTTGGAGAGCTTCTGGCACTTGGCGCAAACCATGGCGACGTTGGGGTTCTATTCCCGTCTTTCTCGTATAACCCCTGTGCTCGAGCGCTGAGCAGGCCGTAATTTGCCGCGTTCTTGTTCAGAGGCTCAGTCGTTGGTGAATTAATGGATGGCGATGTACGGAGTAGTCCGTACGGAGTGTCGTGGCAAGGGCTGGGTGGGACTTTTCTGCCTTGCCAAGCTCGCCTTCCAAGTCACTTGTCTTCCAGGTTCGATGTCACTGGAGAGGTCGCGCATGCGCTGACGAAACATCAAACAAGCGCCCCCTGGCGTGTTGCAGGTCCCTGCGCTAGCCTGGAGCTGCCCAAAAAGGTACCCGGCAGGCGGAAAAGTAGTGCAAAGGTACATGGCGGCCCGTCATGTCGCCGACCCAGTGACCTGTCAAGAGCATGGAACGTGGTGAGTGATGTGGCTGGGCTCGGCAGCTGTCCCACAGGGTGCACTGCAGGTCCACTGGGGTGCCACGAATAGCAACGGATTTCAGGCCTCTGGGGGCCCCTTTTTAGGCGGGCGACCTGCTGGTCGGCGTGCAGTGGAGATCAACAGAGGCTGATGGTTGAGGTGGCCCCGTACTAAGGTACCTACCTAGCTGGAGGAGGTCCAGTGCTGCCAGCTGTTTCTCCAAAACTTGCTTGTTGGCCTCGCCTCGCTTCCGGACGACAGCAAAGGAGCATCTAATCCATCTCAAGCAGCAAACGCAGCTCGAGCACCGTGCCCACAGCGCATGGCTCTACCGCGGCCATCCGACGGACAAAGCCAATCGATGCCCGCGCAGCTGGTCCATGAACGACGACACTGAGCCTTGCTCGACGTCCCACTCCCGCGACGCTGATTGTTCGCCGTCAGGAGGCTGTGCAGTGCAGCTGCAGCGAGGCGTACAGCACCCGGACCCGAGATTGCCAACACGTCTGCGCCTACGACGACCTTGGTACGGACTACATACTGCGACAAGCATCGCGAAACGCCCCTCTGCGACACGCAACGACTGAATCCCATCGCTCCCTTTCCCCTCCCCTCCGAGGCGGCCAACTTGCGCCTTGCCCGCGACACACGACGCCCGCTGATTCTGCATGCGCCGACGCGGATCCGCCGACGTGATATCCTGACCATCGGTCGTCCCCCGGCATGGCTGGAAGACCACCCGGAGGTCTGCATGGCGGTTCCTCTGGGAACCGCGAGGACCTACTGCTGGATCTGGACAACGACCAACCCGTCTACAACGATGGACAACGGTCGACCCTGAATGATGACGACTTGATGCGATCCTACACCCTCGACCACGAACCGCAGAGCCGGCCATCCGTATCATACGATGACTTTGTCGGTGCATCAGGCCCGTCGGCTAGCCGCTCCGCGGGAGCAGGACTGGCCACGTCCGGGCAGAGCGAGAGCGGACCATACAGACACAGGCAATACAGCCAAACATCAGACCTGGGCAACTATCAACGATACGCTGACGACTTTGACGACTACCCTGCCGACAGTGATTCATACTACCACCACGGGGGAGCCATGGCTGGCGCTGGCCCCTCCTCGTCCGGGAGGGGTAATGCGAGGAATAGAAACAGCGTGCTGAGCCTCGGAGGAGGCTTTCTGGGAAGGGTCAAGAACAGGTTGGGCATGGGCCAAGGATACTCGGAAATGGACCTGCCGTTGACGGAGCCCGGACAAGAGCGCGGCGCCCCGGCCGGCGCATCGCAAAACCCGGAGCAGAGGAGCAGGAAATTCGACATGGGCAACTTCAAGTTTGGCTTTGGCAAAAGCAAACCCGATCCGTCGACACTCGGTCCCCGAATTATCCACCTCAACAACCCGCCGGCCAACGCCGCCAACAAATATGTCGACAACCACATCTCGACAGCCAAGTATAACGTTGCGACCTTCCTACCAAAGTTCCTCTTTGAGCAGTTCTCCAAGTTTGCCAACATCTTCTTCTTGTTCACGGCAGGCCTGCAGCAGATCCCCGGCCTGTCGCCCACGAATCGTTATACCACCATTGTGCCTTTACTCATCGTGCTTTTGATTTCAGCGGGAAAAGAATTAGTCGAGGACTACCGGAGGAAGCAGGCCGACACTGCTCTCAACACCTCCAAGGCGCGCGTCCTGCGCGGAACGAGCTTTGCGGAAACGAAATGGATCAACGTGGCGGTAGGAGATGTCATCAGGGTCGAGTCGGAAGAGCCTTTCCCAGCAGATCTGGTGCTTCTCGCAAGTTCCGAGCCTGAAGGCCTCTGTTATATCGAAACGGCGAATCTTGATGGCGAGACGAACTTGAAGATCAAGCAGGGGTTGCCGGAGACATTCTCCATGGTGTCTCCGAGCGAGCTGAGCAGACTGGGGGGCCGCATCAAGTCGGAGCAGCCCAACAGCAGCTTGTACACGTACGAAGCGACGCTCACCATGCAGTCAGGAGGTGGGGAGAAGGAACTGGCCCTGAACCCCGAGCAGCTTCTCCTCAGAGGCGCCACCTTGCGAAACACGCCCTGGATACACGGGGTGGTCGTCTTTACCGGCCACGAGACCAAGCTGATGCGAAACGCCACGGCCACCCCGATCAAGCGAACCAAGGTGGAGAGGCAGCTCAACTGGCTCGTCCTGGTGCTTGTCGGAATGCTGCTGACCCTCAGCGTAGTTTGTACAGTCGGCGACCTCGTCATGCGCAGTGTGCAGAGCGACTCGCTCCAGTACCTGTATCTGGACCGGATCGACAGCGCCGGAAAGGTGGCGCAGACATTTGCCAAGGACATGGTTACCTACTGGGTCTTGTTCTCGTCCCTGGTTCCCATCTCCCTGTTCGTCACGGTCGAGCTGGTCAAGTACTGGCACGGAATCCTCATCAACGACGACCTCGACATGTACCACGACAAAACCGACACGCCCGCTACCTGCCGCACCTCGAGCTTGGTTGAAGAGCTTGGCATGGTTGAATATGTCTTCTCGGACAAGACGGGCACGCTGACCTGCAACCAGATGGAGTTCAAGCAGTGTTCCATTGCGGGCATCCAATACGCAGACGACGTGCCGGAAGACCGCCGAGCAACTTCTCAGGACGACGACGAGGGCGGGATCCACGACTTCAACAGGCTCAGGTCTAACTTGAGGGAGGGTCACGAGACCGCCGGGGCCATCGACCACTTCCTCTCCCTGCTGGCTACCTGCCACACCGTCATCCCTGAAATGACCGAGAAGGGCCAAATCAAATACCAAGCCGCTTCCCCGGACGAAGGTGCGCTTGTATCAGGTGCGCTTGATCTCGGATACAGGTTCTTTGCGCGAAAGCCAAAGTCTGTAATCATCGAAGCGGGCGGCCAGGAATTGGAATATGAGCTGTTGGCAGTGTGCGAGTTCAACTCGACCCGCAAGAGGATGTCTGCGATTTATCGATGCCCGGATGGCAAGATCCGATGCTACTGCAAGGGCGCCGACACTGTGATTCTGGAACGTCTGAATGACCAGAACCCGCATGTGGAGGTTACTTTGCGACACCTCGAAGAGTACGCCTCGGAGGGTCTGCGGACGCTGTGTCTGGCCATGCGTGAGATTCCCGACCAAGAGTTCAATGAGTGGTATCGGATCTTTGACGCCGCTTCTACCACTGTTGGAGGAACCCGCGCAGAAGAATTGGACAAGGCGGCCGAGATTATCGAGCACGACTTCTTCCTCCTCGGCGCGACCGCCATTGAAGACCGCCTCCAGGACGGTGTCCCGGAGACTATCCACACCCTACAGCAAGCCAACATCAAGGTTTGGGTCTTGACGGGTGACCGGCAGGAGACGGCCATCAACATTGGAATGAGCTGCAAGCTTCTTAGCGAGGATATGATGCTCTTGATCGTGAACGAGGAATCGGCTGCGGCGACGAGAGACAACCTTCAAAAGAAGCTGGATGCGATCCGCACCCAAGGCGACGGCACCATTGAGATGGAGACGTTGGCGCTCATAATTGACGGCAAGTCCCTGACTTTTGCGCTGGAAAAGGATCTCGAGAAGCTCTTCCTGGATCTCGCCGTCATATGCAAGGCAGTCATCTGCTGCCGCGTGTCGCCGCTGCAAAAGGCGCTGGTGGTGAAGGTGGTCAAGAAGTATCAGAAGGAGTCGATCCTCCTCGCCATTGGCGACGGAGCCAACGACGTCTCGATGATCCAGGCCGCCCACATCGGCGTCGGCATCAGTGGTATGGAGGGATTGCAGGCTGCTCGGAGCGCCGACGTGGCCATTGCCCAGTTCCGGTACCTGCGCAAGCTGCTCCTCGTCCACGGGGCTTGGAGTTACCAGCGCGTCAGCAAGACTATTCTGTTTTCCTTTTACAAGAACATTACTCTGTACATGACACAATTTTGGGTAAGTTGATCATAAGTTAGAGCCCCCGGTGTGGTTGGCCTTGTGTACTGACCTTGAAAAGTACACCTTCCAAAATGTCTTCTCTGGGCAGGTCATCTACGAATCGTGGACGCTGTCCTTTTACAACGTCTTCTACACAGTTCTGCCGCCCTTGGCATTGGGTATCCTCGACCAGTTCATCTCCGCTCGACTCCTCGACCGGTACCCGCAGCTCTACATGATGGGCCAGAAGAACTACTTCTTCAAGCTCAAGGTCTTTGCGCAGTGGATTGCCAACGCGTTCTACCACTCCATCATCCTCTACATCTTCTCCGAGCTGATCTGGTACGGAGACCTCATCCAGGGCGACGGCAAGGTTGCCGGCCACTGGGTGTGGGGAACGGCACTGTACGGCGCCGTGCTCCTGACGGTCCTGGGCAAGGCAGCCCTAGTGACGAACAACTGGACCAAGTACCACGTGCTGGCGATCCCAGGCAGCATGGCCATCTGGTATGCGTTTATTGCCGCCTATGGTACCGTGGCGCCAATGCTCAACTTCTCGACGGAATACCACGGCGTGGTACCGCGCTTGTACACCAGCCCCATCTTCTGGCTGCAGACTGTTGCCTTGGCAATTCTGTGTCTGGCGCGCGACTTTGCTTGGAAGTATGCCAAGCGCATGTACTGGCCGCAGACGTACCACCACATCCAAGAGATCCAAAAGTACAACATCCAGGACTACCGGCCAAGGTACGTTGATCCGCCCATCCGGAAACCATGGGAACTACCCTTAAAGACAATGCTTTTGAAACTGACTGGTGCCTCGTTAGGATGGAGCAATTCCAAAAGGCGATCCGGAAGGTCCGGCAGGTACAGCGGATGCGTAAGCAGCGTGGCTATGCTTTTTCGCAGGCCGACGAAAGCCAAACGCGCGTGCTGCAGGCATACGACACGACGAAGCACAGGGGGCGGTATGGAGAGATGGCGAGTTCAAGGCCACTGGACAGATAGGGCTGCTATGGGATGTCTATCGACCGTGTGGGGCATCTAGATGGGACCTGGGGGTGTGTATTTTACGTGCATGGCAAAAGGGCAAGGTCTTATTAGGCTAGGACGCAAGCTACAAGAGCCAATGTTCCATTGTTACGAACAGTTTGCGGCCTGGCCTGGAGTTGGGGGAAACAGCTGCGCATGGGTTCTGTGTGGTATGAATTCAGTATTCGAGGATGATTCCATTTAGAAGGCCAATGTGCCTTTACGACGGGCGATTGTCTCTCACCGTTGTGTTGCTTGTCGAGGTGTATGCATTTATGACGACACTGCCCGTTCGTTGAACGTTTCCAGATTTAGCTTTGACCTCGGCTGCGCTTACTTGGCTACTTCGTACCTTGCGAAACTCGGATCCCGTCCCCAACAAGGTGCATTCCCGTTCCAGAAGCATCATCAGTACGACGACGCCAACAATGTCGGGGTGTAAATTCCGCCCGTGGACGCTTGGGGATTCGTCAATGCCGGTTCCGTGAAAGTTGAGCTGGGCTCGGAATGGTGGCGTGTCCAGCTTGTCAGCACGTCATCCAAGTTAAAGTTCTGCCCTCTTGTGCGAAGTACGGATAACGTCAGATCAGATCACCACGGCTCCTCCGCAACCGCCATGCCCCCCACGGAGCACGGAGGATACGACGTCCGGACCCGGGCAGCAGCAGCGCTCGGGTCTGGACCGCCCCTAGGCACGGATTTGCGCGCGCGCGCGTTGGGCAACGAAACGGTGGCCATCGTGACACGCCCGTTTTGCGCGCGCGCGCGCCTAGCCCCAGCGTCATCCGCCCACCTCGTCTGTTGCCCAACGCTCAGCGGAGGCAGGCACAAACTTCCGCGTAGGTCTACGCTTTGGGAAACTTGCTCATGTGTCCTGTGCTGCTGCGGGATCGGGAACCTGTGCTTGTGTGAAATGGGCGTGCGTTCCCCCCCCCAGCCGTCGTGCGAGCTTCGTCCCGGCCCCCGGGAGGCTGGGAGAACGAGGTGACGTGTAAGACGCCGTCCCCGTGGCGGACCGTTGGCTCGCGACGCCGCTATCGCGGTGCAGGAGTGAGGGCTCGAGGAGACGCTGAGACGGGCAACTTGGTTCCCCCGCATATGAATGCGTGGAGAAGGACGGGAGGGAGTCGCGAATGCCGGTCAATGCAGCAGATAAGGCAGCGTTTGTGTGAAACAATATCGTTGTTCCTACCGTGCTCTTATGCCTAGGTAAGCAAAATTCTGGTATACCAGATCGCCCTTGTACTCGTATCTCTGTCATCTCTCCCCGAATCTCACATCTCATATGCCACATATGCAATGCATGGTAAAACGCCGCCGCCTTGGATGCTACCCCGTCCGAAGAAAACACACGAACAATAAAGATAGAAGAGTGGCTAAATTGCAACTTTCAAACCACCCAGACAAGGGGGTGGTGCCACGCTGACCCATGGCTTGCTTTCTTCTCCGCGCGCCAGCCGCCCAAATTATCATTTACAAGCCACCAAATATCCACGGGCACGAACCCATGCCGCCAACCAACCCGCAATCGCCATGCAACGGTAGCAAGTACCTGTTTTTAACTCTATAGTGTAGGAAGATATGCCAGGATTTCTTTTCGTTCCGTGAATTCGTACTCGTAAGAAATGCTCCGGAAGTTGAACAGAGAGAGGGTCGAGGAACGCCAGCTGACCCAAGCCAAGGCCATGCGGACAGCGATGGGGGGCGAGGATGCCGCCTCAGACTCCAGCTTCCCCCAACAAACGGGTGTCCGCCTGTGCCGGGTGTGGGGAGGCGGAGTTTCGTGACGCGGCGGAGGAGAATAGGGGAGCGGCCGTTGGAGAAAGCCACGTCTCCAGGGGCAAAAGACCGATTAATCCACTTTTTGACGCCGAGAGGGGGAAATTTGTAATCGTGTTGCTCCGGAGAAGCCATCGTCCAAGTCGTCAAAGAGGCGGTATGGAATAACCTGGGGAAGGGCGTAAATGGAGCTCAATTTCCAAGCTGCCCCCGGCCCAGGACCACAGGGTTGACGGTCGACCCCGGCCCCTGAATGGCCTCGCGTGCGAGGCCCCTGCAACCCCGCAAATGTGCCATGCTGCGATGCGGCCCCTGCACGCGCTGGATGCAGAGGGGGGGATCCAGGGAGCCCGAGACACTAATAACCTCTGCGAAGACGATCCGAGCCTCTTCGAGACGCAGCTCGCAATGCCGCAATGCCGCAATGCGCACGGGCGCGTCGTTTCAATAGGTTGCACGAACGATGGGATGAATCCAATGCGACGTTGCCTGGCGGGCGCCCTCATCACCGGCCGACGACGGGCGTCACGAGCTCGATGCTCTTGGGTCGCGAGTAGGCGCTGGGATGCCGCGAGGGCAGCGGCCGGTCCAGGCCACCCGGTCCCACGTCGTACGTGTAGGCGCCGCCGCCGCCGCCGCCGCCGCCGTAGTAGCCGCTGTCGTACGTCGACGACAGGTAGGGCGCCGACGGGCGAGTGTACGAGTTGCCGGGGCTCGTCGCGACGCTGCGGCCAAACGGCCAGATGCTGCTGCCGCTGCTGCCGGTCGGGCTCGGCGGGCTCGGCGGGCCGATGTTGAGGGACCGGAGCGCAGAGATGGCCGAGGTGTGGTGCTGGTGATACGTCGTCGACGCCGTCGTCATGCCCGGCGAGGCCGGCGGGGAGCTGCTAAAGTGCATCGACGTGGGCCGCGAGGGCGACGCGCGAGGGACGATGTCCCGCGGCTCCTGCTTTCCCGTCGGGTAGAAGGAATAGTTGCTGCTGCTCGCGTAGCTCCGAAGATGGGTCGGAGCAACGTGGTGTGAGGACGTGGAGCTGCTCTGGTCGACTCGTCGGCACCTGGGAATACGGTTTTAGCAACTGGGGACGTCTCCAGAACGCGGTCCACAAAATCGAGTGCCTGCGGAGTGCAGACGGAGAGGGGCCACGTACGTCTCGGAGCAGTACAAGAACTTTTCGTCGTGAGGCATGAACTGTTTTTCGCAAGTCATGCTGTGGAGAGACTCGTCAGCTGCGATCCACCAACGAAACAAGACGGCCGTAGACTCGTAAACTCACCAGAACTGAGGGAAGCTCTCCCGCTCGTCGTCCCACGACTCCTGCCAGTCCCGCTCCCGCTCGCGGTGGCTGCGGCCGAGCTTCTGGGCGCTGACGGGCGTGTGTCGGCGGGTCATGCCGGGCCTTCGGTGCTTCGCCGACGGGTCCGTGGCCGTGACGGCCCGGCGGACGTCCGTCATGGACGTGTTGCCCGACTTCCTCCGGTGGTGATGCATCTGGCGAGATTTGGCCGAAGCCGCCTCGACGAGGTGCTGATTGGCCAATGTGGCTCTGCGAAACAGGAATCCAGGGCGGTGCTGCCGCTGCCGCTGGCAAGGCGGTGGTGGTTGCACTGGCGTGCCCCGTTGATGCTGTGGTCAGGCGGGTATGACAGGGCCAACGCTGGATATCGAGTCGACCTCGGTCACTTTCGAGTATCGCAACGCGTCTCGCCGGTCCTGGGGAGAGGTAGGTAGAAGTTGAAAGGCAGGAGATCCAGGCGAAAGATTTTGTGGTGGCAAATGCTAGGCGTCCACGTGTTGTGCAGGCAGGCCCCCAAGGCAGCCAGGGTCTGTAAATGGCGACTTTGGATTTCCCCGAAGCAGACGGCGGGCTAGAAATGCGGGCGGCGCGCGCGATAGGCAATATTAATGCAAATGCGCGGTGCAGGGTTGCAGCCGCAAGCGGGTGGTTGATCGACCAAAGGCTCCGGCAGATAAGCAGCGCCAGGGCGAGGAATTCGATTCGGCGCACTCAATGCGATTATCTATCGCGCGTCGCGAAGTGAGGGGAAGAGGCCGGGAGTGGTCGTGTGACTGTGTTTCCCGTCGTGTTTTCGCGATAAGCTGGCGGTCCAGGCGAGAAGGGACGGGTGGGTGAGATGATTGACGATAGCGACTTGTGGTTGAGCGGTGGGTGGTGCGTGTAAGTGAGCGTCGGGAGCGAGCCGAGGCCGACGGGATTACCGGATCGGTTCTGCCGCTGGCGCCGGTGGTTGGCTGTGAGCGCTGGGAGGGATGGACAGCCGCTGCAAAGCGAGGAATGAGATGGACTGGATGGTCCGAGCAATCGTTGGTCGTTTGGACGTTGTGTCTCGTGAAAGTCAAGACCAGGGGCGCCGCACTTATACTCGTAAGAGACAGGAGGGCCAGAGGCAGAGGCAGGGGCAGAGGCAGAGGCACGGAGACAAGAATAAAGAAAAAAAAGGGTCCCGTCGCCCTGGCGTGTGACTCTTCCTCGTGCTGGCCTGGCCGTCTGTCGTGCTCAGCCTGATCGGTGACAACAGCCGAGAACGGAGATACGAAGGTTTGGCGTGTGAACGGACGACTCGACTGGAACCGGGAAATATGGAGACGCTCGAGATGGTGCCGAATCCAAATCCAAACCAAAACCCAAAAAGCCTGTTTGACAAACAGCGCCCTGTTTATGTAGTAATGGTCCGTATGCCTTTCTTGGGTGGACGGATGGCGTCTGTTGGCCGCCGTATTGCGGCAGTTCGTTCAACACCTGCTGAGATGGGCAAATGAAATGGCCCTCTGGCGGCGTACGGTGTGTGATTGATGGACAATGTGGGGGGGGGGGGCCTCCTCTTGTTGAACGAGGGCGATCGACAGGCCGCGGAGGGGTGAAACACGCAGGGGACGATGCGCAGAGCCAGAGCAGATGCTGCAGAGTTGGTCCTGGGAGGGAGGGAGAAAAAGAAAGGACCTGAGATCACGACACTGGGGGCCACGCCCGCATATAAGCTGCATATGAGGTGCCTACGAGGTGCCTACACAAGCAAAAAAAAAAGCCGGGTACCATTTGGTACTGGGATTCAGCCCTCATTAGGTTTGCAAAATATCCGTAGCCCGTACGTACATATGTACCTGTATAGGTAGGTAGGTAGGCACGGACGGGGGTGCGATCGAGACTAGCATCAAACGACCGACGATGCCAGGCACAAGAACAAGTGGAGTGGTGGAGGTGTGTCCCATGATGCCTCAGGCGCAAGGGCATGCACCACGTCCACAGCGCTGTTTGGCTGCGCCGATGCGAGCTGCAGTGGTTGCGGTGGAGCGCTGGGGGGGGGCACTGCCCAGGTGCCCAGGTGGGCTTGGCCGATCAATTTCAGCGCCTGCAGCGGCGGCCACGGGGAGGGGTCGCCCGCCTGGGCTGCTGACGATGGCACAATTTCCGTCACAAATCGCCTGCTGGACGCCAGTTCCTTGAGCACGTTTTGCCCCAAAACGCCATCCGTGGCCGTCTCCAGCCATCATCCACCTCACGCCCCCTCCCCCAGCTTCCACGGCGCATCCTCGACTCGCTGTCGTCATCCACACTGCGTCCTTCCGAAACGGATGCGGCTCGAAAACGGAGCTTGCCAGACGCCCAGCAGATGCCCAGTCGACTCTTGCGTCGTATTACGCAAGTCTGGTGCGACCGAACGCTTCGCAACATGCCACCGCCGACCGTTTGCTCGCTCGACGTGCCGCTGCCTTGCCGTGCCTTGCGTGCGCTGGCGCTGCTCCACCACCTCACCTCGGCCTTGGGCCTTGTGCCTTGTGCCTTGTGCCGTCTGCCCGTCTTCGGATCCCGGATCGTCCATCAAGCTCCCTGACCTGGCGTCTGCCTCCTCTCCCTGCAACCGCTGGCACGGCCTACAGTTGCCGTCAAGACTCCTCGCACCAGTCGTCAGTCCTTGGTCTGGGCCTGCACCTCGCTGATGGCCAATGCGACACCCTTCCCAGACCCCTCAAGGTTCTGGACCCTGGCAGAGGGTAGTCCGTAGCGGTTATAGCAATGGGAGGGGACAAAACGAGCCTCATCAAGGTCGGACCGCTCTTTGTCCCGCTTGACGAGCGAAGGCTTTCGGGGGGTCTGCGGGCCCGCCATGGGCCAGCCTCCGGCGTCCATCTCGGTGGGATGAGGTTGCTCGACGATCCGCGTCTCAATTGAGTCAGGCCAGCAGCCAGAGTTGACCAGCGGCACCAACGTGTTAACCCGAGGGTACCAGTTGCCCTCGGGGTCGGGTCCATTCCAGTGCAGAAGACAGGCGACCAGGAATGCCTCACGATCCGGCATTTTCCTTTCCTCGACCGCTGCCGGGGTTCACGATGTCTTTCCGGCTCTCGTCGTGCCTCTGGATAAACGGTTTCTCGCAGCGCCGTTCCGTGCCGCATTCCAACCTCGCGGAGACCCCCACAGCGTCTCGGGTTACCGGCTTTGGCGCCGCCCTGCCACGGTTCACGCAAGGACGTCTTCACTCGCCCATGCTGGCGCTGCAGAGCTTTTCAACTTGCGATGCTTGCAGCTTGACAGCCAGTAAGAGGCCCATCAGGGTACCACGGGTGTCGCTGGCCCACTCACCAAGCCGCCTCCTCGGCGCCAGGCGGACCGCATTTATTGCTATCCAAGCGCCTAATCTTGCCCACAAGATGGAGATTTGAACACTACACGTCGTGACTGGTCGCTCACATGGAAAACTTTTCGATATTTGTGCAAAAATTCTTTCAGCGCTCGGGAGGGGGAAGTTGGTCGAACGTGTCCCCCGCCGCCGCCCAATCGTTACCCCACGCTCCGCTGCTGTGGATATCGTCGGCGTATTTCTCTCCATCCCCTGTCCTGGAGAGGCTCTCAGGAAACACCTCGTGGGCCGAGTCACGATGTCTGCAGCTTCCCAAAACTAACCGACCTGACAGGCCATTATGAGGGCTGTTTCCTTGGAAGCGAGCCATGAATCGGCGATGAAGTCGGACAAAGTTAGATGAAGTTAGAACGTCTGGGGGCTTGGCCATCGGGCCCCGGTTTCACTTATAACATCAGACACGAAGCGAAATTTTCGTGAGCCATTCAGGATTTCTCACCTGCCCGAGGACTCTGTTGGCTGTCGCATCCAGAATGGCGATCAAATCCGGGGGTGCCTTTGGCCTCTTTTCAGTGATTTCGTGCAATAGTTGTGCGAAGTTCGTGGGCCCGATTTCCTTCGGCTCCCACTTTCTGACTCTCATCCTTTCAGCTTGATATTGCGGTGGGTTTTACACGACGAACGCAGGGGCTGACCCGTCACTCTGGATTCGACAGTGAAAGTTTCATGGGCTCGCGCACAGCGGTGATACCCATCCGCCACCATTGTCTGCCGCTGTATGGTGAGCCTTGGTTGAGCTGGCCTCCGGAGTTCCTATGCAGAACAAATACGAAGTACAGTCCAGATGGCCCACCTGGGCATCACCGCCTTATACTGACGCGCGGCGACATGTTGCAACGGTGGAGATTCGAGACGGATGGATATCAGCATATCCTGACGCTCAATCATGCCAACTAGTTGTGGCCAAGCCATCTTACTCTACGGAGGACTCGGCCGGGGGGGAGGATATTAGGGCGGGTGTTTTTTTTTGGTTTGGCAGCGGCTGATGAGCCACCCTGAAGTCAGGGGTTAGGACTCCTTCGTTACCACGATATTTGCCTCGCAGGGCGATTCCTTCTCCGGCAGGTCTCAGGTTCCGGAGGAACGTCGCATCCAGATGACGACAGAGAAGCCGAGGTGGTTGTGCACACAACATGTCGTGGAGCCAGCGCTGCCGGCTCTCGGCTTTCGAATTGCAGTGTGGAATAACTAGTAGTTGACGGATCCGGTGTCACAGCTTGTTCCGTGGGCTGTACGGAGTACCGAGTCGCGCTTGAACCGTCAACCGTCACTTCCAGGTCGCCGGGAAACGGGCAGCTTCCACTTCCTCTCGAATCCCGAGAATGCGGTTATCGACTTTCTTTTTCGGGAAATTGTCCCATCGCATCTGGACGGATGGACATCCAGATCTCCACACGTCGATCGAGTGAGTGGCCCCGTCTGATGCCACGCGGTCGGCGCACTGCGACGCTCGAGAATATCTGGACACGTCACCTGGCTTTTTGGTGGTGTCTGACGTTGATCAATGTGTGTCGAATGGGGTATTCCGGCTGCTCGGTGACTCGTTATATGAACAGGCCTCACAGTCGCTCGGATCTGGTCTCCGAGTTTGTCACTTCGGAACTTATTTTACATGCCCTTACTTAAGCCTCGTATTAGACGAGCTTCGGGAGCTGGCGAATCATCAAAGACGTCTCACGACGCAGCGGCCGGGTGAATTTTACGGTCTGGGGGCCATAATGACCGTTCAAACGGGCCGTCTCCGATGTCCAGATCAAACGCTACTATCCATACAAGATCATATCTTCCGTGCCATATCTGCAAGCTGCACGAACACACTTACCCCTGGTTTTATACATACATTTAGACTTCTAAGTTCTCGCCCTCCGTGACTGCAGTTGCTCCATCTGTTTCATCCAACCCCCCAGCGGCAAGTCAAGCGCTGACGCAACGTCCCCAATCTCGAGATCCTCTTTGGAAACACCGGCCGCGTGGCGCCATGTGCTGGCATCCTGCATCTCGATGGCGTGATAGTCGAGTGTCGCACATTCGTCGAGGCTGAGATCTGATCGCGTCTCGCCATCCGGCGCGGCGATGACGTGGGCCGATTGGCGTACGGCTTCCTGGAAGACGGCGGCGATCCTGTCGTTTGACCTCTTGCGAGCTTGCGGTGCAGAGAGGCGCCATTCCTTCCATAGCATCCTCGTTGCGCCAAGCTGCCCCAGTAGTGATACGTACGATTCATAGATCTCGAGGGCTTGCTGCGCCGGAACATGGCTATCGCCTTTTAGGTAGAGCGAGGCCAGGGCTCTGAATGAGTCGGGCGAGATGGCGTCATTCTCGTCGATTCCGGTCAAAAGCTGGAAGAGGAGCTGGCGGCTGTGGACGTGGTGCAGTCCTGTCTCCTGTTCATTGCTCAACGTACAGTGGAACGAGTTGAGTGTACACAGCACGTCCTTTGGCGCTTCGGCGTTGTTTCTCCATAAGTTGGCATCGTGCCCGCGGTATAGCCACTCCGATGTCGTTTCAACAAGCCCGGCCTCGGCCGAGAGTTTCAACCCCAGTCCACAGAGTGGTACCCCAACACTCGCCTCGAGTCTCGGCAGCTTCTCTGACAAGTTGCCAATAAAGGTCAAGGTCTCAAGAATGGAAGTGCGGCCCCCGGGGCCTTGACGCAGTACCCGCTCGCATGCTTCCCTAATCTCGAGGTTGAGATCCGGCTTGGATTCCGATTGCGTCGTGAAGCTGGTGAGGCTCGTCCCGGCGGCGAGGCACTGGAACACCAGCCGTCGAATGCACGTGATGGATGTCTGCAGTCGTAGAGACTTTGCCAGCTGGATTGGGTTCGGTGCTGTCTCGTTCCGCTTCTGCTTGGACTGCTCCAGGCTCTTGCGCCTCAGGATCATCCAGCGTAGTAGCTGCTCGTCTTCTTCAGCTGCGTGTGGCGGTATGCCATTCTCAATGCGTATCCGTTCGAGAATTTCCGAGTCCTTTTGCAATTCTGGCGTCTCGTCTGGGCTTTGTGTTGCCTGACTCTCTACAGAAGCACCGCGAAGTGCAGCAGACAGAATGTCATGAGAAGTGATGCGCCAGATATTCGTCGGCTGTGACAGAATCTCATGCGCCTTGCGCCGTGACTCGTAGACCTGCTCCTCAAACTGCTTCAACCGTGCCCTGACAGCGGTGCGCCTCGGCACGACGGCCCACTTGCCCTTCATGTGCTGCTCATCCTCGTCCTCGAACGCGCGGACGTTCCTGGTCCCCTCGGCGTCCAGGTCCAGCAGCAGGTCGGGCATCTCAAAGAAGTCATACTGCACGGGCGAAGTCGGGTCCGGCGAGGGGCCCTTCCTGGCGAGCGTGTAGTAGACCTCGTCGTTCTTGTCGACGCGGCGGACAAAGGTCTTGAATCTCCGTTGATGCGCCGGAGCGCACAGCTCATGGTTGGCGACCGCCGGTGCCCGGGACGCCGCTGAGCGTATCATCTTGGAGGGGGAATCAACGCTCGAGGCGGTTACATGGGCCTTGAGGGGCGTGGGAGGGGGCGCTATCGGCGCTGGCGAGATGGCATGGTTGAGGCAAGCTGTGAAGACAGATACGTCGTTGAATGATGAACTGAGCGCGCGGGGTGACCTTCAGGGGACCGGGAAACGCCAACGCCAACTCCCCCAAGATTTAGTGGGACTTCCCGCCTAGAAGTGCCCGTCAACCCCCTGTGAAGATGCGCTAACGAGCCCGCTGAGTTTCGGTGGACCTGGAGGTGCCTGGCTCCGGCTCGGAAGCGCAGCCACGTATATCCGGCCACCATCCTTGGTACGAGCATACGACTTTGGCGCAACCGCATGCTTCTTGGCTCAAGATTCAACAATCTCAACGACATCTACGTATCGCCGCACCCGTCGCATAACAATCAGCCTGGCACCTCCGAAAACCAACAGTGGACAAGACCATTTTTTTGCGACGCAGATATTACGACATGGCGCCGCCCGCGAAAAAGAGAAGAACCAGGGCGGCGGCGGCGGCTGAGGCAGCGGCAGCAGCAGCAGAGCAAGAGCAAGAGCAAGAATCCAACGTTGAGCAGACGGCGACCAAGCAGAATACAGAGGAGGACAATGCGAAACAACCGGAGCCAGAGTCAGAGCCAGCACCTGCTGAGAGCACAGTCGAGCCCCCAGCGGAGGCGGCGACCGAGGCGACAACCGAACCACAGACCGAACCCGAACAGCCCAGCACAAGCGTCGATGCCGCGGCCAAAGCCAAGGAACGGATGGCGCGCTTCAAGGCCCTGCAAGCCAGAGCCAAGACCTCTTCCGAGACAAATCTCAAGGAAGCCACCAAAGAGTCGCAGCGGCTGGCCAGCGACCCCAGCCAGCTCACTGCCCTGCACCGCAAGCACGCCATCGCGTCGCACAAGCTGCTCAAGGCTGACGTGGAGGAGTCTGGCGAGGATTTCGAGCGTAAACGGGCGTGGGATTGGACGATAGATGAGAGTGAGAGGTGGGACAAGCGGGTGAAAAAGAGGGCGGCGCACAAGGACAACAACGCATTCCGGGATGGTCACCAGGAGGGCAACAAGGTCTACAAGCGACAGCTGCGCAACATCAAGCCCGACCTGGAGCACTACGACAAGCAGAAGCAGGCGGCTATCGAAAAGGCCGCGGCTTCTGGCGGACTGGATATCGTTGAGACTGAGGATGGCGAGCTCATCGCCGTGGACAAGGACGGGTCCTTTTACTCGACGGCCGACTCGACGACGTTCACGCAGAACAGGCCGGACAAGGCGGCGGTTGACCGTCTTGTGGACGACCTGAGGCGAGCGGAGGAGCAGAGGCTAAAGAAGAGAAAGGAGCGGATGGCGAAGAGCGGCGACGAAGGCGACATCACGTACATCAACGAGAAGAACAAGCAGTTCAACCAGAAGTTGTCGCGGTTCTACGACAAGTACACGGCGGATATTCGGGACAGCTTCGAGAGAGGTACGATGATATGAGAGTATGGGTGGTATAGATATTTTAACATGAGCCGCCCCCCGGGTATTGTACAGTCTAGCGTTGGTTATTTTTGAACATGGATACTACAGCATGGACTTCCTCCATGCCTTGGCTGCGAGATCTTCTATCTCGGGGACTTCCACGGGTCCTTGCACCGCATCGTCGCTCAGTGCCTCCACGACCGCCTCGGCGACGATCTCGACCTTGAGAGGCTTCGTCCCCGCGGCACCCATGAAGTCCTTGAGGTAGTTGCCCGTCAGGCCGTTGAATATGGTGCCGGCGCCGGCCATGGCCGCCATGCCCACGGTGAACTTGCGCGAGCTGTCGTACATGAACGGCGGCCGGAAGAAGAGGCCGCGCATCCTAGGAAAGTTGCTCGCGATGGCGCTCTCGGCCTCCCGCTTGGTCGAGATGTACCGGGGCGGCATGATGGGCGCGCCGCCGCACGCGGAGATGTAGCAAAAGGCGGCGACGTCCTCCTCGGCGGCGTGCTTGGCCAGCGCGACGGCGCTGTCGCGGTTCATGACCTCGTACGAGAACTGCAGCTTGGGGTCCTCGGGCTTGATGTCCTCGCCGGGCTTCTTGTCGAGGGGGTTGACGCCCCGGTCGGCGGACGACGACGAGAACATCTTTTGCAGGCCCGCGATGGGCGAGTCCCGGCCCGAGACGATGCCCTTGTAGTCGGCCTCGAGCAGGATGCCCATGCTGTGGACGACGTAGTCGGCGCCCTTGAGCAGCGGCGCGTACGTCGCCGGGCGGAGGATGTCGGCGCGCTCCCAGGAGACCTTATGGGACCAGGAGGGCGTGTCGGGGGAGGAGGTGACGGTGTCCCATCGCGGCTCTCCGGAGCGGCTGGCGAAGGGTGAGTCTCGCTGCGCTTTTGCGATGAAGGGAAGGGGGCGCTTGGAGTTTACCTGACGGACGTGACGTCCCAGCCGCGGGCGACGGCGTATTTGCAGATCCGCGAGCCGAGGAAGCCGCTGCCGCCGCAGACGACGAGCTTCTTGGCCGCCGACATGGCTGTGAGGGTGTGTGTGATGCCGGACGGGCCACGCGGGTGAAGCTTGTCAGTGTTTCGGCGCGAGCTAGCTGCTGGTTGTAGCCTCAGATTATGCGGAATCTAAGAGATGCAGCAGCTGATAGGGGTGTGATTGAGGCTGAGATGAATAGATGGGAGTGAATTGGAGTAAATGGTGTGACGTCTTGAAGCTTGTAAGTGGTGAGCTCCTTGTAAAAGTCATGAAATCATACGTTCCGAATGAGGGCTGAAGCCGACGGGTCGGTCTAGGAGCCGAGACCCGCGTCCGGCATGGGAGGCGCACTTGGCGTACTAACAGGAGCACACTGACGCCTCGACAGACAGCTATCAACAGCTATCAGCAAGAGGGCAACAAGGCATGGTTATTAGAATGGAGACCACATCTATGCCACCGCGATTAAATACCCCACATCTCAATCCAGGTTTCCGCAGTCCTTGGATGGTATTTATGAGATTGCTGGGGCCGTGGTCTGGTACTCCGTAGTTTGTTTGCGATGGCCTCCCGTGCATATCGAGCGGCGTTTAGCGCACGGCAGTCCCCTGTCGCTGGCTCGCGCCAGGATTGGCCAGCGCACACCATACCTTGGCGCGCTGCGCACCTTGGACCTCACTGGCGGGCCGCCTGCAAGGCCAACGCTCTTCCTCCATCTGCAGAACCTCGACGTTGCCCGTCGCAAACCCTCCCGCCAACCCGGCGCATCGTCGCGCGCAACATCTCTCGGCTGTGCCTCGTCCCTCAGACGACCAAGACGCCGCCATGGCGCCGTCGAACCAGCTGGGCAAGCGCGTCAAGCTGACGCAGATCCGCCGGCCCTTCGTCGTCGGCAGCACCGCCACGCCCTTCTCCGACTCGAACCCCAAGCCGCCGGGCACGCCCGACAACCACACGCACTCGTGGCAGGTCTTTGTCAAGGGCCTCGAGGATACCGACATCACTTACTGGGTGCGCCGCGTGCAGTTCAAGCTGCACGAGTCGATCCCCAACTACGTGCGCAGTACGTCCTGTTGCCCCCGCCCGCAATCGTGTCTTCCGCGAGACTGACCCCGTGGTGCCCAGTGGTCGAGGGCGAACAGGGAAAGCCCTTTACCGTCAGCGAGACGGGATGGGGTGAGTTCGACATCACCATCAAGCTCTACTACGTCAACGAGTCCGGCGAGAAGCCCCAGACGCTGTACCACTACCTGCGCCTGCACCCGTACGGCCGGACCGAGGAGGAGAAGCAGGCCATGGTGACGCAAAACGGCGAGGTCCGCGCCTGGAGCTACGAGGAGCAGCTCTTCAACGAGCCCTACGAGGCCTTCTTCCAACTGCTCACCGCTGGCGCCGTCCCGCGCGGCTGGAAATCCTCCGGCGGCGGCGGCGGCGGCGGCGGCTCCGGTAAAGGCAAGGGAAAGGGCAAGGGCAAGAACAAGGCGCCGCCGCCGCTGCCCGCGCCCGACGGCGGCGACGTGTGGGAGCGCACCGCCATGATCCCCAACCACAACAGGCCCGGCCAGCCCTTCAGCCGCGAGACGGAGGCGGCCGAGATCAAGAAGCTAAAGGAGGCGCAAGCCAAGACGGAGGAGATGACGAGTACGCTCACGGCCGAGATGAAGGACAAGGAGGAGCTGCTGGCGCGGCTCAAGGCGGAGAACCAGGCCGCCGCCGCGGCTGCGAAGCCTTCTTAGAGAGCAAGGAAGCGCAAGCCGACGCGCAAGGCCAGGGGTCTAAACTAGCGCCGTGCAGGGGAGGGACAGCAGCTGGTGGCTCGACCGGAAGCAGAATGCGCAGAGCCGTGGCTAGAGCTATTGACCGAGTCTGGCGCAGGCTGCGCTGGGCGACCGCACCGAGACGGCCAAGGATGGAGCCTTGCTGCCCGTTGCGAGCCAAGACCGGCGCCGCGGTAGGCATGACGGCCAGGGAGTTTGAGACGCGGTGCTGCGGCACTGGCACTATGCCAGCCCATCCAGATAGACGAATGGGCCGCGGTGCGACAGCCGCTGGTCAATAGTCAAGTACGCGGCATGGATGTCTACAGACGAGGTGGCAGAGCGCTGTCTGCTACTTCGTAGTGGCTCTAGTACAGCCCAGACACGCAGATATCCAGGAGAACGTCAAGATTTGGGTAATTCACAAAGTCAAAGTTCACAAGCGAGTTGCCCGTACCAGCAATGATCTTCAGATAGTTCAAGATTGGAGTTGTTCTCGTCCCCATGGCTCGCACGCTATGCCGCATGCTGTAAGCAAGCAACCATAATCCATCCCGTCCCGTCCCATCCCGCCCCAAAGTCGGGAACAAGTTCCTACACGTAATCTTCGCAAGTTTTCAACTAAACTCTGACTCCTCTCCCAATTCCCGATGCCCAGTTCCCAGTTCCCAAGTCCCGGTCCCAGTTCCCGTAATCCTCACTCCGATTGGTGTACACACGCGCTCTCATCCTCCTGGGACCGGCGGCCGCTGCTGCAGCTGCAGCTGTTCAAGCAAGCTTCCCAATAACCAAAAAAAAAAAAAAAAAAGGCGAAAGATGGAAGATTAAAAGCACGATATCACGGAGCTCGATCCCAGGCGCCGCTCCGTGACCCACAGATATCTCTTCGCTGGGTATCGGTGGTGATAACAGACCACGCTGCACCATGTAAAAAGCAACGCCGTCAAGTATACACTAGCAATGCGCGGGCTCTCCAAGAGTTCAACGCCTGTACATCAGAGAAGGGCAGAAGGAAAAAAAGACGGCCCAAAAGAGTGACTGGGTGTATGTACAGGTCTCTCCTGTGTTTTCGCGAGAGCTCAGGGGGTTGCAGCTTCGTAAGCCGGAGGCGGTGGGTTTTCTGATTCGTCCCACATGCCTTGTTGTTGACGGTTCTTTTCGTCGTAGACGCGGCGGGCAATCTCGCCCGCCATCTTCATGATCCAAGCTTGCTCGAGGATCACAGAAGAGGTGTCGGAGCCGCTGGATGGGTACTCGCGGATAGGGGCTGCCTCGTTGTGGAAACCAGCTGCAGGCTTTTCCGGCAGAGTTTCAAAAGCAGGATCCGAGGGCTCGGCGGCAGCCTTCTGGTCCCTCAGAGCGGACGCAGCCTGCTCCAGATTCCTCTTGTACATCTCAGACATCAAAGCCTGGCGCATCGACGAGGTGTCCTTGTGCGCCGGAGTGAAGCGCACCTTGGCAGAGGACGCATCGGCAGCTCCAGCAACATGTGATTCGGCCTCCTCCGCAATGGAGGTGGACAGCACAGGCTCGGAGCAAGGCACGTTTACAGACGCAGTGTCTGACGAGTTGTCCTCCGATGCACCGTCAGTGGAGCCAGCTTCCGATCTCGAGCGCCTGAGGTTGACGACTCGCGTCTTCTTCTTTCGGCCTGGCCGTGAGCGGTGGCCGGATCCGTGAGACAGGCCTGCCGCAGCCGAATTCAGGCTGACAAGCGACGGTCTTGACGGGAAATAGCCATGCGCGGTGCTGCCAGAGTCGGAAAATGTGTAGGTGGTGCTGCCGCCGCCATGGAACGAGTAGGTCTTTGCAAGACCGGGGGTGGCGAGGGCCGGCGTTGCAGATGCTGAGCGGTCTCCGTGCCCGGACCACGCACGGAATACGACGTCTCGGATGCCAGGCGTAAAGAGCGACAGTGTTCGGTGAGAGTCGGTCAGTGCAGCCAGGCGTAGCAGATTCTTCTGGGAGAATAGCGATTGCATCTCACCGCCGCCGTTGAGAGTGAGCTCGGAGACGGCGTTGGGATCTAGAAGATTGCCGTGCGCGTCGACAGGGTCCAACGGCGGGCTCGCGAAAGGATCGATTCCTTTCTCGTTCACGTCTTCCAGGGGTGTATCAGTGCCCTTGTTGGCCTGATCGGGACACCAGAGCTGGAGCGACAACCGATGGATGATGGCGGGCAGCTCCTCCATCATCAGATTCCGCAGTTGCTGTTCAATAGTCCTTTGCAGATAGTCGCGGACGAACTGGATCGAATCAAAGGTCGACGAGACCTTGAGGGACTCGAGGGGGTCATTGCGGAAGACTAGGGTCAAGCCCTTTTGCTTGGAGAAGACGAGGATGATGAAGGCGGAGAGCTTGATCTCTGACAAGGTTATGGATAGCGGTATTGTGAGCCCCGAAGCGGCGGCGAGCGGTTGTGGAGAGGTAAAGCTCGGCTTGGAGTAGAGATAGGTGTTCAAGGGATTTGCCTATTGTTCGCGACCCATGTTAGTTTTGCTATATCCTGGTTTGTTATACCCCTGCAAAAAAAAGTCAAAGAGCCAATTTTCCAAGACGCGGACCCTTGGAAAGAGGAACACGAAGAGCGCGTCGCATGAAATGAGTAATAGCGCAATTTTGATTTGCGATGCGTCAGACGGTGAGAGTTGTGTAGTTTGGAGCTGTGATGCCGCGACGAAGCAGCTTGGGACTTGTTCGGTGTGCGCGAAGCCACTTGGGCGCGACAGACACGCGTCTGATGGATCGAAGTATGTAGCTTTGATCCGCTCTCGGCAGTTTCTGCGACCAAACATGGGCTCTTCGTGATGTTTGGTGGACGTGGTGTAGGTGGGCAGATGGCGACCGGGCATTTTCGGGGCCGGTGGCACCACGCGACGGAGGTGGAAGAAACGTACTTGGACCCGCGTCTTGAGCGTCATGAAGGCATCGCCCGAGTAGCACATCTTGAAGATGCCGCGGAACCTATCCTCGGCGAGGTCGCCGATCTCGAGAATCTCCAGGTCGGGGGGCACGGTGCCCAGGTTGAACTCGCTGACGAGGATGTCGTCGACGATGATGGGCGGCTTGGGCGACTTGTTGAGCGCCTTGGTCAGGAGGTCGCGCGCGCGGCGGTAGAAGTCGGCGTCGGCCGTGAGCGGCGACCAGTTGAAGTTGAACGCCATGTTGAAATGGCAATCACTGTCTCGCGACCATGGGAGGGAGGCTTCGAGGGGCCGTCGGTGGCCGCCGTGGAGAGCGAGGGTAGGCGGGTGCCGGAGCGCGGAGGAGGCAGGCTCGCGATCGAGGGGACGTGTAGGTACTCCGTCCGGGCGCGCGGTATTCGGTCTCGTCGTCGCAGGATGCAGGATGCAGGATGCAGGATGCAGGCCGATGGAGGTTCAGGGTCCGAGGCGGATGGGAGATTGCTGGAGATCAGGGAGTTGAGTGCCGTGCGGGTGCGCGGAGATGACGCTATAATAAAATCTGCGGGACGCCGGGTGTGTTGTGACCTCGGGACTTGCTGGAGCTGTTTTTTTTTTTGCTGCTGTCGGTGCTAACAAATTTTCTCCCGCAGCGCCCGGGCAGCTACCTATGTACTACGTAGTAGCTGGTCAGCGCCGCGCCTTGAGCCAGCGTGGCCCCGCTGGGTACGTTCCACAGAGGCGCAGAGGCTCGTGAGAGGCTGCAGCTGCTCGTCAAGAATGATGCGATGCGATGCGTGTGCGGTGTCTCCGTCTGCTCAATGCACGGGCGGGCGGGGACGCGGAACGACAAGGTCACCCGAGGCACCGTCATCCCTTGTGACAGGCTGACAGCGCAGCGCAGTCACCGTCAACAACACACCAACGACAACCGTTTTGCTAGACACGCGCCAATAGCATTATCAACCCCTCGATGCCGTCAGATGACGTCTATTGGATAATATAACGAGGGGCCTGATGTTTATCCATGGGCTGCTCGCGTGATGCGCCCGAGCCGCTGGACCAGAGCAACATCAACAACCCCACGATAGTCTCTACGCCTGTGGGTTTCCTCCACAAGGGACAAGGAGCCCAAGGACCCAGGTACCCTCCAAGACGCTGAACGGTCAAGGGATGCCCTTGGCTGAGCTCCATGATATCACAGCGTGCCAGCACCGTGTTGCTTGTTTGTGGCGTCCACCACCCCCCGCGTCGGTCCTATCGTGAGCCCTCCCCGCCGGCCAGCTAGCGTGAGGTATGGGTTGATCGCGTGTGACATCACCAGAATCCAGAATCCGGGGCAACGAGCCTAGACTCGACTGTGGACTGTGCCGGCCAACAACCTGGCTCAGCCGCGAGTTTGCTCTCCTTGTCACGCGACCGACCCTGAAGCGCATTCGTAGGCAGAGTGCAAACGCAAGACGCCGAGGTGTGTTGACATGACTGGCCCTGGCAGCGTCAGCACTGCAGCATCATTGCCGCTACGTTACCTAGGCACGTTTCGGTTCATGCCAGACGAACCGACTCTTGCTCAACACGGCTGGCCACTTTGAGCGATGCATGTCTGTGGCTGGCAATCTGCATCAGAGCTTGGACGCTCTAAATGCGTGTAAATACGAGTACCCGTTGGCGTTGGTTGTTGCCTTAGTTCTACGGATAGGACTTCCAGCACTGCTCCAGCCAGCCAGCCACTGACACCCGGCTTGCCCGACTGCTTCACCACTCAGCAGCGACAGACGTGCCAAGTCCATCTTCACTGACGATGTCTGCCATGCAGGTCATAGCAGCCGCATCATCGTAAGAGGAAAATGCGGCGACTGCTTGTACCTTTTGCGCGCTACTCTTACAGGCCTTTGCTGCCATTGCAGTGACCACTTTTAAGCCCCTATCAGCATCGTCCGCCGCTCGAGTCTCGTCGAGGAAAGAGGGACCGCCGGGGCTACCCGTAAGTAATTAAGGCAACGGCAGGTGGGCAAACCACCACGGAAAAAGGAACGTGACGCCACTTTCATTGCTGTGTTAAAACTCACCTCCGCCATCTCTCCCATCGTCCTCAAGTCCACCGCCGTGCTCGCGCTGCTGCAATTCGTCGCCCAGATGATCACGTAAAGGCCTCCACCTCGTCGCCTGCCTCGCCGTCCCGGCGGTCCTGGATGCGGCGGCCTCTGCTGCTGCTGCTGCTGCTGTGCTCCCTCGCCAGAAGCCCGCCCTGCAGCAGCCCTCCCGCAGTCACAGTTCCTTGCATCAACCTGCAGGGCCGTTGCCTCCAATCATGGCCTTGCAGGTTGTGCCACCCCAGTGCTCGGAAGATTCTGGTTCCAATCAAGGCGACTCCGCCGGAGACATCTCCGATGAGAGCATCTCTGTTCCAAGCCAAAGCACCACCTCGATCCGAGGCTCTGTCGCCGGCGACTTTGACGATGACGGCCCATGGGTAACGTCTCAAGACATGGCCCTTCTCCAGGCTCTCGGCGCGGATCCTGGCCTCAAGGGCCGTGGCGGCCTGCGCCAGAGCCGCGTGAGGAGACTCCCCAGGGGTACAAGGCCTATCAAGCTTATCGGCGAGGGCGCCGCCAATGCCGTCTTCGAGTTCAAGATTCCCCGACGCAGCTGCAGCGACCCCGATTTCACTGGTTCGTGTCCCTCTTTGTCCCCGGCAGTTTCATCCCCTGACATGGTCCAGGCTTGCTCCTCAGAGTCGCCAAGGTGCCCTCGCTCAACCACCCGCCGACGTACAACTACCTCGTCCAGCAGGACTTCTACCAGGCCACCATCAAGCCGCTACTGGGCATCCATGCCGTGCAGCAGGAGCTGGTTATCCTCCACAAATCCGGCATAGTGGATGAGCTCAACAAGTTTCTACGCGACACCGACCATTCCCGCAAGCCCAAGTTCAGAGGCACCTTTATCGGGCAGACCGACTGGGGCTTTCTGGTCGAAGACATGCGGCCTCATGGTAAGTCGACTCCTCCCAGCCTTTTCGCCTATCCCTCCTCATGCTCACCTCCTTATTAGATCCCGACGAGTGCGTTCTGATCGAGTTTAAGCCTAAGTGGCTCTCGCAGTCCCCCAGCGCTCCGAAAGCTGCCATTAGATGTCGGCAGTGCGCCATGGAGCTACGGAATCTCGTCAAAGACCCGTCGAGGGACAGGAAACTGCCGGAAAGGAAGCCGTGTCCATTGGCTCTCGTCAACGAGGACGCTCCTTGGCAGGCAAACTCGCCGTTCCGACTTGCTCCGCAACTTGCCGGAATTGGTGGCGATGAGCACTATCGAGAGGCGCTAAGGAGCATCGCAAATCACCACGCAATCCGTGAGCTAAAGGCTCAGCAGAATCTCCACGACAAGCTCGGGCCACTGCATGCGGAACGGTCGGACCCTTACTTTATCATTGCCATGACACTGCGGGACTGCACCTGTTTTGCTCAGATCCATCGGCGCAGGCAATCCATCAAGATACGCATGGGTGACTTTGACTGGAAGGATCCGGTTGTCAAGTTTGACCGCTGGCGCGGTGCCGAAGAGGAACTCATCAACGGCGGCTTTTATACGGCCGACTGGATCTTGTGCGGCGGATCCTACTACAATCCGCCAACACTTTGCGCACTCGAGTTTGCATCGGGAAAACGCAGCAACCAGGCGGAAGTCCTGAACATCCAGGAGAGGGACGGGGCCAACAGTAAGACGCGCGACATGAGTATTGCCAAAACGGAAGCGAGGGTGACGATGTTCAACCACAAAACGGATGTTGCCGCCTTGCAAGAGCTTCTGGAACCGTACAAGGCGGAGTCCTCGAGCAATCCCTCTACTGCTGTTCGAGACGTGTTACGAAGCTCTCAGCGGTAGCTTATTCTAGCAGCGCTCTGCTTTGCTTTCCTTTGCTTTCAGAACGGCATTAAGAGAATGGGCGTCCTGCGATATTGGGGAAACGGCAACTATGAGATATACGCATAGGTGGCTAGGTGTTTGTGCCCGTGGCACTGGCGGTGAAAGGGACAGGCGACCGACGGCATCGGATAACAGCACGATGCCCGTCGCCATTTGCATCATCTATGGCTTCGGATATGGTGGTTATGAATGCTGCGATGTAAATACCATCGGGTACCCCGGTTAAGCAGCCTCTATATAGAACGTTGAAGTTCCGAAATTCTCACAACACGCCAATACCTGCCGATACCCGCAGCATCGTCTATATGCCAGACACCGTAAAACTCAGCAAACTACCGGTCGTCAGGCCGATGACAAGGAAGAGGCCCATGAAGCCACCCGTAGCCTCGCGCTCCCCTCCGTCGACCCACTCACCAGAAGCCATCATGAAGCTCGAACCTAGCCATCCGTTTGTCAAACCAAACAGCACCTGGACGATGAAGAGGTAGAAGAAGTCGCTCGGGACGACGGCTCCCCGGCCGCCAATGTTGCAGAGGAAGTAGAGCGGTATCTGGGCAATACGAGCAACCGCAAGAAGGAAGAGCAGGAAGGGCCTGTGCTTGAGGGAAAATGGCAGCATGGTGGCCATCCTGCCGCCCAGATCGCCGAGGTTCCAGAAAAAGAAGGCCAGCGGGATGAAAGCGGCAGGACGGAAGAGGGGCCCCGAGTCCTCCTTGTGCACGGAGTGGATCTTGGCCGTGAAGACGGGGAAGAACATGGTAACGGCAAAGGTGAGGGCCACGCCGAGGGCCAGCCAGCGGAGCTTGCGGAAGAGATTCAACAGGGACGTAACCTTGCGGGAGGCGCGCTCGGCATCCTCGATGCTCGTCATGGACTCGGCCATGTGCTCGGCCATGCGGCTCTCGACGATGCGGTGATGCCTCCGCACCAGGGGGATGAGGGCGATGAGGGCAGTGACGGAGATGACGACGGCGGCCAGGAAGTAGAGAAAGGCGGAGGACTCGCCTTGGCGGGCCGAGCCATTGGAGGGAGACGACTGATGCTCAGGCGGGAACAGCAGCACGGTGACGACCTGGGCCACGGCGGGCAGAACTCCCGCGACGCCCTGGCCCGCCATGAGGGCCTGCATGTACTCGGGCCGGCCGAAGCTCGCGGCAAAGGCGAATGCGCCGTTTTGCAGGAGGCCCGTGGCGCAGGCGGTGCTGGCGACCATGGCGAGCAGGAAGGCGAGGTACGCGCGGGGCCCGGCGCCGAGGAAGACGGCGGTGGAGGAGGTGAGGAGGGCGAAGACGAGGCTATTGATGAGCAGGGCGAGGTTGATGCGGAAGGGGTACGAGGCGGCGCGCTGGATGTTGGTGAGGACGAGGATGGCGCCGAGGTTGGTGACGGTCGAGACGGTGAGGATGGCGGACTGAAAGTTGGCAGCGGCCCAGGCGTCGTCGGCGAGGCGCGAGGCGAAGTAGGGTGCGGCGGCGAGGAACATGTTCCTAAGAGCGCCCGTGTCAGCTTGCGTAGGGTATGGAAACGACAGCAAGGCGGGTATATACCATGCCCAGAGCATGGCCATGCCGAGGAAGCCAAAGATGGCGTACTCGACCCACGAGAACGGCACGTCGTCGTCGTCGCGGGTGTCGAGGACGACGGAGCCCTCGAGAGCCGTGGGATCGTCCTCGGCGCCGGTGAGAGGCTCATACTCGGTGGCAGAAGACGGCGCGCCCCCCAGGGCTCTCCTCGCGCGGTCCATGCTGCCCGCCTGTGACTCTCGTCGTCGAGGTCCGAGTCGCCGTGTTCGGTGGTCGGTCGTTTGAAGCAGTCTCCGTCGCTGACGTTGAGCCGGTGGGGATGAGAATGGAAGCCGATGGGGTGTCCCAGGCCGTTCTGGGAGAATCGGTCGCCGTTACGCCATGTGCGAAGGCGTGTATGTAGTAGTTGGGATATGGGTACTATGTAGTGTGCTGCGCGTGATGGAGTTGGAGCTGGTGGTGATGGTGGTCGAGTACTCATTGTTCCTGTCGTGGTTGGTGGAGGGGCGTCGACGTCAGGTGGTACCGACATGGGGCTCCACCCGACAATTGCCTAATTCGGCGTTCCAGCGAATCGCCGAGTGCTTCTAACCCAGCCAGCAACGATGATGGATGAAGAGCACGGCTCTCGGTTCAGCCTCGCCGAGGGAGTCTGAACAGATGTGTAAGTTTCTTTATGAGAAGTGTGCCTGAGTACGTGCCCCTGTAGGGACACCAGACGAATGAACTTGAAACTGCCCCGAAGCAAAGCAAGCGTGCATGCGGCCACGGTCGCAGAAGCATGGCTGAATCTCTCTCACAATCGTTTCTCTTATTCTTATTCTAACATTCAGACGTAACTCTTTGTCTCTGCGAGTGGCAACAGGCATCCCTAGCGTACCGCTTCATCCACCAACATGATAGCTGTTTAGGCCCGACAGCGTCCTTCGAAGTGCATGGCTCATCTATGGTCTGTGCCGCCATGGCATGCATGCAGCTCTTTGCCCTCTCTACAGAGGAGGCACTAGGCCCCCTTGCAGCAGAATCTACCCCGTTGATCTCATCCCTGCTATGGAAAAGAAGTTGCTAATGTGGTAGCGACCAGCCACTTTGGAGTCATGAGCCTAAACTCTCCCGGTACATATACTGCGTTCACCCTTGATCGTCTTGGATATTATTATCTTGGCAACGCGACCTGAGACACCGTTGCATCTTGCAGCGCAGCCTCAAGACATGGCGTCGCCTCCTACAGACGAAGGGCTCATTTGAAGCTTCACCTATCAAGAGCGCGAGTTCCACGCCTGGTATGAAGAACTGCCCGACACTGCTGACATTAATCTGATGACTCACGGTCAGTTCGGATATCACATGATTTGAGTTCCATTCTCCGCGGATATGAATGGCATACAAGGTCCATGGTATCGGTCGAGTTACCCGCATGCCATGAGACCAGAGGTCGAACATGGCCATTTTGGCTGCGTATTTCCATCAGCTAGCTCATCGACGGAAGGTGCCGTGGTCCCGCCGGGCCAAGCCGGAGATGGTGGAGGGAGTGGGTCCGGAGCGGAGCGGTACTCTGCTGGTCAAGGCCAGCAGCTGAGAGAACAGTCAGCCAGCAAAAAAGGAAACATTGAATGTTGATCGATGGAACGTACAACGACTATCCTTTCAGCCAGGAATACTCGGAGGCGACCGCCGTGTGAACAAAATAGAGGCACACGCCATAGATACGGATTGCAGGAGGACGAGGGGGTTATAACCAGGCGAAACATCTCTTACCGTAGGTAGATTGTGATGGCGATTCTTCCAAGTTCAAAGTCGCTGGACCCGAGAATTCGGATGACGACGTCATCGGTATCCAATATCTCTGGTACCTTGTTGACGTGGCAGGGGTTTTTGCCCATCGTACCTGCCACACCTGAGCTACTGTGGCCAAAGCAGGAAGGGGCGAGAAGACGCCGGCAAGTCATTGGCAAACTCACACCTTGCATCATCATCACACATGTTCTTTGGATCCTTTGGCTCACCTTCAGCTTCTTGTATGTGGACAAAGTCGCCCGGGCGCTGGCGCGTGCTAGAGAGGCTCGGACTCCGATACAGGGCCAATCAGGTGCCTGTCAGGGACTCCCGCAGCGCCCCGTACGGAACCTAGGCTAGCGGCAGAGGGGCAAACATCGCGTGGCCTGCCTACGCCAGCCTCACTTGACGTGACTTGCGACAAGCGCGCTGACGAGCTGAGCGCAATTCGACAATCGCCATCATTGCTCAGATCATGGCCGTCGTGCTGGCCACGAGAAGGCGTGCCAGATACCGCTGGTGAGAGCAGCACACCCGCGCGCGCAGTCCGCAAGACGCCGAGACCATGCCTGAGCCAGGCTATTCGCGAGATCGAGACCGCGATCCACAGCCGCAGAGCAAGCGACAGAGCATCACGGAGCGCCTCCGCGGCACCTTCAGCCAGGCTCGCAAGGAGACGACGGCATCTATCCAGCGTCGCGCGTCGTCGGCGACCAGGCAATCCCCCATCCCGCGCATCAGGGAGTGGCTGGACACCTGCAACACCGAGCATGAGCACCATTGCAGCGGGGGCGAAGACTCCGACGTCCCAACCTGGCGCCCCGTGTACCTCATCGACGCTGTTGAGCGCTGTCTGGTCCGTGCAAAGCCTACAGACAGGTACATCGCCCTCAGCTATGTTTGGGGCGTTGCGCCGCGGCGGAATGGGCCGGAGACGGTTGCGCAGCTGCTCAGGACCAATGTCGATGCCTTCCAGCTGAGTCTGCCGGACACGGACGTCCCGCGCACCATCCTCGATGCCATTTGGCTGTCCAAGAAGCTTGGAATTCGGCATGTCTGGGTCGACAGGCTCTGTATTGTCCAGGACGACGAGCAGGACAAGGCAGATCACATCCAGCACATGGCCTACGTCTTTGCGAATGCGTACCTCACCATCGTTGCGGCGCATGGAGATGTCAACACCGGTCTTCTTCCCTTGGACCCGCGGCGGCCCACCCGCGGCGGCCGGCCAGGTGGCAAGGAACACAATGACCTCTTACTCGCCTCGAAGTGGAACACGCGAGGCTGGACGCTCCAGGAACTCTTGTACTCGCGGCGCGCAATCTTCTTCTTTGAAGACGCCGTCACCTGGGAGTGCCACTGCGATCTCTGGCAGGGCGCCACGACAGGCATCATGAAGACCATTCGCGGGAAACGGCATGACTGCGCCAACCGCATCTCCTCGGCCGCCTTTGGCTTCCAGCATTCCCCGTGGCCCGACCTCGACGAGTACGCGCGCATTGCCATGGACTACAGCTCTCGGAGGGTGACTCTCGTCGACGACACACTCTCGGCTTTCTCGGGCATCACCCACATCCTCTCCCGCGTCTTCGCAGGTGGTTTTGTGTACGGCATGCCGCTCATGTTCCTGGACATTGCCCTTCTCTGGAGACCGCAGGCGACGATCCGGCGGAGAGCGCTGACGCGGCCGCCTTTTCTTCCGTCCTGGTCGTGGATGGGCTGGTGGTTCGACGGCATCCCCGTTGATCTTACCCTGTGGAGAGCGGCAGCAGACTATGTCGAGGACACAAGGGCGGCAAAAAGGGGGCAGGGATCCAAACGGTTCCAGGCCGCACACTCCTTCAGAATTAAGCCCACATTGACGTGGTCCCTCACTGATAGAGCGAGCACGGTTCCTGTGGCGAGCACCGGGTTGCAATACCGGGACCTGAGGTCACGCAAGAACTCTGGCACACCGCTGCCTCCTGGATGGTCGCGGACGGGATCTCACTTCAAGCACGACAGCGACTCCCTGACGATTTTTAAGTATCCGGTCCCCGTGGAGGATCCCCCAGAGGAGGGTGATTACGAGCCTCGACACAGGGAGCGGCCAATCCCAGGGCCACTGCTCTCATTCAAAACCACATCTGGTTTCTTCGACGTGGACTATGCCATTTCGATGAACCCCAAAGACAGGCCGAGCCCGCCAATCGCAGTGGGCAACATCTGGAGCAAATCGAACAGGTGGATTGGCGAGTTCAGAGCGCACGATGGGTGGCTGGGCGTGCAGTCGTCCAACTACGACGGCGACGAGAAGCTCGAGTTCATCGCCCTTTCGACGGCCATGGAGCGCAGAGGCTCCTATGTGTTTAGCCTGGAGAGGTTCGAGGAGAGCATGGACTCGGACGAGATCATCGACATTGTTAATGTGTTGTGGATCGAGAGGATTGCAGGCGTGGCGTATAGGAGAGGAATTGGTCACATTTTGCAGAAGGCGTGGGATGCTCAGGCAAAGGACGAGGTTGATATTTTGCTTGGATAAGGGGGCGCGGCCTCGGGTGGAACAGACTGGGTATGCAAGTCTTTTTTTTTTATAGGGAATCTCCGTGTTCTGTCCATTGCTATGATTTGCGAAGGTTATGTATTCCCCCGAAGCGATACCAAGCCCGGTGGGTGCAACAACGTGTTCCAGCTACGGAGTAATATTCTCGATGTGTATTGTTTCTCGGCGAGTCAAGGCATTGCAATCTTGCCTGATTTCTGCAATCTTGCCTGATTTCCCTCCCGTCGGCGTGATGTTTCGCCCTGAGCCTGCTCCCCTCCGAGAACCGTGACCCAGTCGAGGGCGATGTCATCGTGGTGTCCTCGGAGTCGAGTAATGCCGCTGCTATGAAGGGCGTATGCTCGAAGGGGCCCCACGTACCCCGTAGTCTGTATGCCCTCGACGGTGTAAGTCTGCCCCGGCTGAGAACGAAGAAGCGGCCATTCGGCCATACGATTGCCCGCTGGACAAAGCTGCCGCGCAAATCCTTTCCTTTCCTTCCGTTCTTCGTTTTCCGTTTTTCCGTTCTGGGACGCCGTATCTTGTGAGTTTCAACACCTGCTTCTCTTCCCCTTCCTCTCCGCCTGTTGGAGTCTCGTTTCCGTCACCAATATTCCTTTTCTCCCATCGCTGCTTCGCCCCCTTGGCAAGTGTCGCCATAGAGCTCATCCATGTTGTGACATCGCCGAAGGGCGGGTTTTGTAAAGTCCCGCCTGGCTCCATGTGCACGTAGCCGCATCGACTGAGTCTGGCCAGGGTCGTACCACATCCTGACTTCGTTCGCTTTTGCCCGATATTCAAGACGACTCTGCCGTCGGGGAAGTAGAAGATGGGTGTTTCTCGGGTGGGCAGCTACTTCTCGAGCTCGATCGTGGCATGGCGTAAGTGAAAAGGCGCCATGTTGTGCTGCTCCTAGCACGATAGATCCCCGGCCATCTTCATCCACTTGCAATTGACCTCCGGCCGTGGTAGGTAATGGCGTGCCGAGGATTGTTGTAATTGAGGTTTCTGTCCTTGGCAAGCTTCTTTCAGACCTGCTTCCCAATGTCTCGTACTCCAGTTGCATTGCCATTCGTAGCCGTGCTGCTTGGGGCTCGCCTATGAAAGTACGCGGCTGTATGTGGAAGAGGCAACTGCCAGAGATGCACGAACCCGTCCTTGATGTTCCCTTGCAGTCGTAATTGGACCCCCATAGTATAGACGGGGTTTGATGAACAGAGTCGTGCGCCGACAAAGAGTGGAATGTGAAGTCGCAGGATCCTTGCCAGACGCCCCTGCTTTAGTCCGTAGATTCGCGAGAATTCGATCAGCCCCATGCCCTCGTCGGGTCGTAAAAAACGGAGAGCACTGCAGCCAGCTGCTGTGGTACAAGGTAAGCCTATGAGCACATGGCAGACGTCGAGTCTCGACTCACCAAACCAAGCACCCGCCGTGATGTGAGACTCGGTATTGGTAGCCTTCGCGTTGGACCAGTATCTGGCTGGTCACCGAGACGCGGGCATGAAGCTGGCCGTTCAGAGGATACCCGCAGCAGTCATGTGGGAGCGTCTTCGGTGCTAAATCCATACTGATGATGGCATCGATAAAGGCGCATTGTGGATGCTACCTTTCCCTCAGCCAGGCAGGGACGGACATGCTGAGGTTTCGCGTCGATTCCTGCATCGGGGCTCAATCAGAGCACCAATTACACAGGATATCCATCGTCCTTGGCTTCACCTCTCTGTATCTGTAACTGTGTCTGTATGAAGAAGGAAGGAAAGTGTGGGAGGCAAGGGCCGGATAATGCGAGGTATTTGTAGGCGTGACAACAGCCTGTTGTTGCCTGTTGTCCTGCATCTGTCGTCATGACCGAGTCACTTGTAGTCTGAGGTGATGTGAACAGTAAACACCAAGTGGGCGCGTGTGTTCTCGTACCACCTTGCACCGGCAGTGAGTGTCGGGTGCGTGGCAGTGGCTCGTCTCGTTTGCTGTGAATGTCAAGAGTGGTTGCATCACCCAAACGCTGCTGAACATTGAGTCACAACGCCGGCCCATCAGCATCAACAGGCCATTCTGTCGTTTGTGTCACAGCACCAGCGCAATGTCCAACGTTGGACAGCTTCAGAGGGTAGCTGCAGATTGGAATGACTAGAGAGGCAAGCTCGTACGATGCCTGACACTGCCAGGCGATCTCCACGGCCTCCTAGACGTGGGAGTGATGAGTGAATGTGATTCAGCGAAGCATGAGCTGTCTGTCTTTGGACAACTACCGGGTTCAAAGAAGACAACGGCATGGAAGTGTTGATGAGCGTCTGTGGCTGCCCCGTTGCCCAGGCCTACCCTACAGGAGTTCAGCCGCTTGCAGAGTACTCGAGATCAAACATTCATGGTGGCGCAAATGGCGTAGGATAGTCAAACCGCATGCATTGCTCCGTAGCTGGGGCATTGTCTCCGGCCACTTTGAATGTAGTATATAGAGGGATGCCCACGCGAGAAAACTCGTAGATGCCGCCATCTCGAAATGTAGAATCATTCAAACTATGAATCAATTCCTTGGATATGAGGTGAAGGAACGAAGATGTGGTTGGACCTTCCAGATTGATTCAACATACGAAGTACAGTACCCGCCTCGGCAAGTACGGGTCATGGCCCATGCACCGTACTTGCCTGGTTGTAGCCTAGGGCAGGCGGCTTCGGGCGCTCCCGCTCTGACGACTTCTCTTCAGCATCGTCCATCTCCTTCACCTTCCCACGATTCCATCGCGCCAGGACGTCGCTACGAGCATCAAGTTGCAGCGTGACTTGATGCCATGAGACTGCATTGGCGACATTGGCACATCTCCAAGGCTGCACCTCTGTTAGCGACCTGTCTGTGACTGATCTACATCATGCCAGGACCTGCGCCAGGACCAAAGTGGCAAGCCGCTCGACCAAGCATGCTCGCGAAGGCTCCAACCTTGGTACCAAGGAACGGCGAGGAACGATGGTTGAGCAAGGCTCGTCGACCTGGTCAGTGACAACGATGCGCCCGACGCCGGTGTTGGCAGCAAGCCCGACGGGCCGCGTCTCTGGTGATCGGAGACAAATAATCTCTTAGGTCCGCTTCTCTGGAAACGCTCACCTGTGCCATCGCTCGTGTCAGTGCAGTGGTGAGTAAAATGTCGTCTCTCGTTGGCTGGATAGCTGAGGTGAGGTGCGGCATAAATGCAGCGATACATCTCCACCTCACCCACCCTCTGGTCTCGTCAACCACGGTGCTCTCGCCCAACAAATGAGGAGAAGCGCTCACCGGATTCACAGAGCGACGCAGGATCCCAATTCACACGCCGCTGCGGAGCTGGGAGCCAGAGGCGACAGGCGACTCGTCACCGACAGATTATTGCAGCCCAGGCCGTGCGTCAGCCGCGGGGAATGGCTTGCGATCCCTTCGTCAGAGTCGAGACCCAGAACCGATGCTACGGACTTCAACAAGGCGACGGGGCCTGGCCTGGTCTTCGGCAAGTATTGCCTTGTTCCGTTGCTACGAGGAGTTGCATGACGTCCAGTCTGTGTTCGTACTCCGTATGTACGGGGTAGTATTTGGAAGACTGTTGGTCCCCTCACCTGCCCAGGAACCACCAGGTCGGCCAATTGGATACGTGCTTGCAAGCGCTCACCTCGTCCGCAGTTCATCTCATCACATCATTGCCTCGCCCTGTGAGGAGTCAACGCCTTCCCATGCCCAGACCCTCATCTCTGGCCTTGGCTGGCGCCTCAATGGCGCTCTCATTGGCGGCCGTTTCACAGATATTGCGGGCTGTCACTGCTGCAGTGCTGAGTCTGTCCCCAACAGGATCGCATGGCTCCACAGGTTAACCTTGAGACAACAACAACGGGGAAACGACCTCGGGAAACTTTTGTTGATTCGCTGGCTGCGGGATGCCCAGCACGGCCGGCAGACGCAAGCCCCCTAGAGACGACACGGCCGGCATGCTCTCCATGGGCTGACCAACTTGCTTCTCTCTGTGGTCAGATGTTTCCATAAACATTGTGGGCCAACTGGCGTCGAACTATTATTATCCGTCCTTCACCATCGCGCTGGGGCCACCGGTCGGCACTTCTCGTTGCTCCGCAAGCCTTGTTTGATTCGTCCCGCAATCGACATCATCCATCGTCCACGGTCCACCGCGAGATGCCCCATCCAGGCCCCTCTCCGCAAACCTTGGGTCTTCTGGGGCATCCATGCATCAGGTCGGTCCTACGGTCACGGACTCGCTGCCAGCCCTGAATGGCGTGTGCGACCAGGGTCGTCGGTCGGTTGCAGCTACGAAGTACGTCAACGAGATGAAGCTTGTTTTATATGCATCCCCGTGCCCTGTAGTCCGTACATACTACGGACTACGGCTGCATAGTGGCAAAAAGCTTTGCTTTTGCAGTCCTCAGCCTGGAGCCGATGCAATCTCGAACCTGCATGCAGCCAAGGCACGAGTGGCTCCATTCACACTCGTTTGGTTTGTAATGCCTGCGGCGCTTGGATGCGAGCCACATCACGTCGCACGGCTCAGCCAGCCTGCTCCGATCCCATGTGGATGATGCATGCTACCGTGTCACGGATACCCGATATTCTCCAAGGAATGGCCCGTCCCACCCGTGCAATGTCTCTGTGCATTGGGGATCAGCGGACCCCGGACCAAAGCCTGCAGCAGTGAATGGATGACGAACGCCCTGTATATAAGACCACCGAGGCTCCTGAGGCGCTGATGGCTTCGGCCTGGCCTGCACCGAGTTCCAAACACCTTGTCGCCAGCTCTCAACATGGTGCGCTCTACGCTCGTTGCTGCTTCGCTGGCCCTTGCCGGCCTCGCGTATGCCCAATGCCCTTTTGCGAATCCCGAGCGACTCGCCGCCAGGACCGACGGAGTCACTTCTCGTGACCATGTCGCCGGGTATGATGTGGACGACAGCGAAGGTTATCTCACCTCGGATGTCGGCGGCCCGATAGAAGATCAGAACAGCCTCAAGGCTGGCGAGCGCGGACCTACTCTTCTCGAGGACTTTATCTTTCGCCAGAAGATTACTCGTTTTGACCACGAGCGGGTATGCCTGCCCGCAGATTGCGGCATCTAGTCGTCGTGAGGACTCGTGACTAAAAGACTGCGTGTAGGTTCCTGAGAGAGCTGTCCACGCTCGCGGAGCTGGTGCGTACGGCACCTTTACGAGCTATGACGATTTCAGCAACATCACGGCTGCGTCGTTCTTGGGCTCCAAAGGCAAGAAGACTTCGACCTTTGTCCGATTTTCCACAGTTGCCGGATCTCGCGGAAGTGCCGACACTGCTCGCGACGTCCACGGCTTTGCGACGAGATTGTACGTCTCCTCGTATACTTGCTGAATGTTTCGAGCCTCCATGCTGACTAGCGCAGCTATACGGATGAGGGCAACTTCGACATTGTTGGCAACAACATTCCTGTGTTCTTCATCCAGGATGCCATTCAGTTCCCTGACCTGATCCATTCGGTCAAGCCCCGGTCCGACAATGAAATCCCCCAGGGCGCCACGGCCCACGATTCTGCCTGGGACTTCTTCAGCCAAGAGACATCGACTCTCCATACTCTTTTCTGGGCCATGGCTGGTTACGGAATCCCCAGAAGTTTCAGACACATGGTATGATTGCGAATACTCGGCGCATTCAAGGGGCACTGCTAACACGCGGCTAGGATGGTTTTGGTGTTCACACATTCCGTTTCGTCAACAATGATGGCGATACGAAGCTCATCAAGTGGCACTGGAAGACGAAGCAGGGCAAGGCCAGCTTGGTCTGGGACGAGGCGCAGCATGTCGCTGGCAAGAACGCCGACTTCCACCGCCAAGACCTCTTCGATGCCATTGAGTCGGGCAACTATCCGGAATGGGAGCTCAACGTTCAGATCATCAACGAGGACCAGGCGCTGGCTTTCGGATTTGATGTCTTGGACCCCACCAAGATCATTCCGGAAGAGTATGCGCCGCTGCACAAGGTTGGCGTGATGAGATTGGATGCAAACCCCGTCAACTACTTTGCCGAGACGGAGCAGATCATGGTCAGATGGCCCGATTCTCAACCATCTGAAGATGTGTGCTGATATTGTTATAGTTTCAACCCGGACACATTGTGCGAGGCATCGATTTCACCGAGGATCCTCTGCTGCAGGGCCGCATCTTCTCTTATCTCGACACTCAGATCAACCGCCACGGCGGGCCCAACTTTGAGCAGCTGCCCATCAACCGACCCATCACGAAGATCCACAACAACAACCGCGATGGCGCCGGGCAGAACATGATCCACAAGAACACTGCTCCTTGTAAGTCTAAAGCCGGGCAGGGAACATGCGGATTTGGGAATGCTGACAGGGTCTAGATTCGCCCAAGACGCTGAACAACGGTTTCCCTCTGCAGGCCAACCAGACAACCGGCAAGGGCTTCTTCACGGCTCCCCGCCGGAAGCTGTCTGGCGCTCTGGTGCGCGGGCGGAGCTCGACCTTTGCGGATCACTGGAGCCAGCCTCGCCTGTTCTACAACTCGTTGACCAAGGTTGAGCAGCAGTTCCTCATTGACGCGATTCGCTTCGAGACCAGCCACGTCCACTCCGCCGTCCAGAAGAACGTGCTCACACAGCTCAACAAGATCAGCCACGACATTGCCGTCCGCGTGGGCAAGGCCCTGGGCCTGGACGCTCCCGCAGAGGACTCCAAGTACTACCACAACAACAAGACCAAGGGCATCTCCATCTTTGGCGAGAAGCTGCCCACCATTGCCACCCTCCAGGTCGGCGTCCTGGCCTCGACCGGCTCCAAGGACTCACTGGCACAGGCCAAGGCCCTGAAGGACGCCTTCAAGGCCGACAAGGTCACCGTCGTCACCGTCGCCGAGACCCTCGCCGACGGCGTGGACATGACCTACTCGGCGGCCGAGGCCATCGGCTTCGATGGCATCATCGTCACCAGCGGCGCCGAGAAGCTGTTCGACGCCAAGAAAAAGTCGACGCTGTACCCCCCCGGACGACCGTCCCAGATCATCACTGACGGGTACAACTGGGGCAAGCCGCTCGGCTTCCTCGGCTCTGCGGACAAGGCTCGCACGGTGGCTGGTGTCAGCAACGGGCCGGGCGTGTACACCGCGAAGGACACCGGTGCGATTGCGAATAGCTTCAGGGAGGGCCTCGCGGTCTTTAAGTTTACGGACCGGTTTGCCACGGATGATGAATGAATGGGAGGTGTCACTTGTCTGATTCGACATGTTGAGCCATGATTTTGTTTATTTCTTTACTTATATCTTCTGGTATCATATTAGACTAAAAAGGCTTGGTGCCCACGCTTGAATGACAGTTGCTATTCTTCAAACCCCCATACGTGACAACCGCTTTGCATGATATATACGATGCGTCCACGCCCCTGATAGTTTGGGCTGGACGTTGAAAGACACCAGTGCTGCAGTCACACGCGCATAGCATGCATGGCCCTGCCCTCACGTGGAGGCCGCAGAATGGGCCTCACTAGGCCCCATTATTCGTACATTTGAGGCATGTAGAATCCCGCGTAGGTGTAGACCTCCTAGTTAGACAGCGTGGCATATTCCCGCAAGGTGGTCCGGTCGCCTGGCAAGCCGCGCCGGCGGCATATACCCTGGAACCCTGCACTTGCCCAGGCGTCCTCGCTGGCGGCCGCGATGACGCGGATGACTCGCTGCTGCTTGTCCTGCAGTTCGCCAAATGCCGGCGGCGGCTGGGAACTGCTGGGGAAAGCCATGAACATGGCCACGTCTGCGATGTTGGCGGCGACGTCCCCTTCTGAGCGAGAGAGCGCATCGACGACGGCTTCGACGGCGCTGGATGATGCTGCGTCGTTGGTTTTGCGCTTAGCGAAACCGTCCAGGGTGGTTTCTGAACAGCCGCAGATGTCGTCCCCGTAGGGGATTATGGTCTCCCAGCCATCGTCTGTGTCGATGGTTGCTTTGGCGACGGTCAAGATTGCCTCGGGATCTTCCACATCAAGGTCCAGCAGCGCCTTGGCGGCCGCCCATCGTACTATCGATATTATCCTGTCTTGTCTGTGGAGGGCCAGAAGCCGCGAAATGGTCTCTGGGTCGTGCCTGTGCGGTTGGCGGTCTGAGGAGCGGAGGGTTGTGATCCCAGCCGTGAGCAGACCGACGGCCAGGACGGCGGTGGCTTTGGCAGAGGGGTTGCCGCCTCGTTTGTCGACGAGGCACCAGATGCTGGCCAGCGTGTCTTGCGCATTTGGACAGGCAGCCTCGGGGAACCACGCCAGCGCGTATGCGCATATAGCCTGGACGATTGGCACGGGGTCCCTATGCATCAGGGTTTTTAGCACGGGGACACCCTCCCTCACGGCGTCATACGACTGCAGCTCCTAGTCTGTCTCGCCCGCTCTTTCACGCCAGGATTTAATGTTGATGTTTCCTGGCTCCCAGTCGCTGGGGTCGCCAACCGCAAGGTCGATGAGGAGGTCGATGATGTCGTTGCGGTCCGGCGTCCGCACGTCGTCTAACAGCTTGAGCAAGAACGGCACTGCGCGTGCTGAAACCTCATAGCGGGTCCCCTGATGCACGAGAAAACTTGATAGCATTGAGAATGCCGTGGCTCGGCTGCCGCCGTCTGGGCCTGAGTACTGTAATTGCTTGATCCAGGTTGGGACGTCGATGGCGGGGCCATAGGCATGCTGCAACGAGGCCCAGTCAACCCAATTAATGCCTTCGAGGAGATTGGAAGTCCCGACAGTTGCGTCTGAATCGTGAGATGTGGTGGCCCCTGTTTCTCCAGGTGTGGCAGCAGAGTTGCTGGCTCCTATTTCAGTCGTCCCGCTTGATGGCGCGTTGATGCTGTAGATGGAACGCTGGCGGCCATGGAGCTGCAAGTAGAGGCCGCAGGCATTGCAGAGGAGGTTGTCATGGCCGTCTTTTCTCCATAGAGGTGTGTTTGGAGTGCCGCAGTTCCAGCAGATGAATTGCTGCGAAAGATGTTAGTCGGCAGTCGACGACGAGGCCTGGGGCTTACACGTAGTTGGGTGCAAGCAGCAGAGGTAGAGAGTGAACTCACAGGAGTAACGCGATGTACAGCGTCAGGCATGGTCAACAAAGGCCAGCTCTGTCATTCGCTGAGTAAAAATGTTCCCAATAGAGCTGCCGTGGTGCAGTTTAGGAGCAGGAGGAAGAGAGGGCTGCCTGGCGTTGTTCATAAGAGGCCGGATGCGGACCATAGTCGCGCCGCTTGCCCTATACCGAAGTGTACCTTGCGTACCTTCCACGTTATGGCAGCTAGAAGGGATGGGCCTTTGCGAGGAAGATCAAGATAGGCAATCACGCCAGTGTGATGGTTCATTGTTGCTGGCGGTGCTTGCCAATGGCAGGTGTGTACGAAGTATCTATGATGAAGGTGCCGCGGGTTGCTGCACGTTGCATGCGACATGTCATGTAAGACTGGCAACCTGATGTCAACCACCATGCGCCAGAGAGGCAGCCATGGATCGCCAATCAGCGCAGAGTCGTTGGAACAATGGGGCTGTCGAGGGCTAATCAGCGTTCGTCCGCCTCCCCCCCCCTGAAATCAAGGTGCCACGGCGCACGTCGATGACAGGTGGCCGACGGCAAATGTTCGGTGCTTTATGTACACTTGATCCCATTGGCCAGACCAGGATGGCTGAAGGGGTACGTACCTTGGAGATTCGCAAGCCCCACCACGCGCCACCGAGAACAAGCCAGAATCGCGACAGGACAGGCAGACCCTTTCCTGGAAGCGGCCAACTGTACAACTACACGCACAGCAGCGAACACCTCCTCCCCGCCCGCGCCGCTGCCAGTATTCTTGCTCCTCTCCCGTTTAATTCTCTGGAAAATACGTCAAGGGCAGCTATAGCCGGTCTCGCAAGACCCCTCGTCCAAGATGGATGCGCCCGAGCCCGATCAGACCCCTTTCGCGAGCGTCACTGCCCACACATCCAAGCTCCAGAGAGTACGACGCCCCTCTGCCGTCGGGCGACGACGACGATGGCCCATAATCACCTCGAACGTATCGCGCTGACCGGCAAACAAATAGCAATACCAGGCGCTGCTGGACCAGTCCACGCCGTTTGTCCTCTACAGATGGGTCGGCACCGCCGTCGGCCTCTTCCTCTTCTTCCTGCGCATCCTCTTTGCGCAAGGCTGGTATATCGGTACGTTCCCCCGGCGGTATTTTACCCAGAATATGTACAGTTAGTTGACCCCCGGACAGTCGCGTATGCCCTCGGCATCTACCTGCTCAACCTCTTCCTCGCCTTCCTCCAGCCCAAGTTCGACCCCTCGAGCGACGCCCTCGACAATGAGATGGAGGACGGCTCCGTCGGCACCCTCCCGACCAAGCGGGACGAGGAGTTCAAGCCCTTTATCCGACGCCTGCCCGAGTTCAAGTTCTGGTACTGGGCGACGAGGGCCGTCGCCATCTCCTTCTTCTGCACCTTTTTCGAGCTCTTCAACGTGCCCGTCTTCTGGCCCGTTCTCGTCATGTACTGGATGATTCTGTTCGTCTTGACGAGTGAGTCTCTCCCTCCCGAGCTCCCTGGCCATGTCTAACACCTCTCCTCTCCAGTGCGAAAGCAGATCCAGCACATGGTCAAGTACCGCTACGTCCCGTTTACCATTGGCAAGAAGAACTACCGAAAGGACAGCTCGTAAGCTGCTCCGTGCGTCTGCGGGAAACGCACGAGGAGAGACTGTGCCGAGCCCGCACTCCGTGGCGGGTTCGTCGCTGGAGCGCGCGGACGGATGGCCAGGCTCTGTGTAAAACACTGCTTCCAGCCATGTAGCGGCTGGCGACTAATGCCATGTGTCGATGATGCGCCTGTATCATCAAGTTCCGTTTTAGGATTGCAAAAAAAGGGGATCACGGAGCCGGGCGTGGCAGATATATAGACGAAACGACCTTAGACTGGGGTCACAGGAAACGCGAGCATTGATCCCCTACCTAGTCTTGGAGACGATCCCTTAATGGAAAAAAAATTGTTAAAAAGCACAGAATTGCAGTGCAACGAGTTGAAGCAGCCGCGGCTATCGGTAGGTTCCAATTCGCAATGATTGTTCGGGGGGCTTGCTGCATGGCTCTTGTGGTGCTCTAGGCAGTGGGGGTGGGGAGGGAGCAGCAGCCATTGAGTGCGAGCCAGCCTCGCGCCCCAGCTTTTTCTTCTGGCCTCGCGGCTGCAACAACCACACCTCGCCTCGCCTCACCTCCAGCGCAGTCTACATCCCTCCACCGCCCTCCTCGAAAACGACTGCTCAGCGCGCGCACCATCACTCGCCGACGTGTCATCGACCCTACCTCGACCGCCCGCGCCCCGTCACAATGTCGTCCTCCGGGGCGCGCTCCGGCGAGCGCATGGTCCATCAGGACTACATCGCGCGCATCCGCTTCTCCAACGCCCTGCCGCCGCCGCCGAACCCCCCCAAGCTGCTCGACATCCCCAACACGGGCCTCGCCAGCGGCCAGTACACGACGCCCGGCTTCGCGTCGCGCCTGGCCCGGGAGCAGCCGCTGAACATCGAGGCCGATGCCGAGCTGGGCATGCCGCTGAACCTGGTCGGCGTGCCGGGCGTCTTTGACGGCGATGAGCGATGTGAGTGGCGGCCCCGATCGGCTCGTGGACGCCATCGCCTTGAGAATACTGACACGATGGAACAGCAATCCAAGCACCCGCGCAGCCTCCCGCTCTTCACCCCCACGACCGCCCTCTCCTCCGGCCCATCGCCGCCCTCGGCAAGCTCAAGGTCGCAGAGGCCAACGTCTCGTTCCTCCGCCGCACAGAGTACATCTCATCCAGCACAACGAAGCGGCCCGAGTCGGGCAACGCCCGCGTCCTGCTGGCCAAGGCCCGGAAGCCCGCGCGACCTGCCCCGGACGCCGCCGCAGACTCGCCCGAGGCCATCAAACGCAAGATCGACCGAAGCTTCGAGGCCGCGGAGCTGGATTTCAAGGACGCCAAGCGCGTCAGGCACCCGTCCAAGAAACACCTCAAGCTCGTCGAAGCGGTCCCCCTGCTGCCAGACCTGGACTCGTTCCCCGACTCGGGCGCCTATGTCACCATCAAGTTCCTCACGAACCCCGTCACCGGTAAGACCGAGTACGACAACCGCCTCCTTAGCGGACTCTTCAGGCCCGTAGAACGGACCTCGACGGAAGAAGCCATGTACGAGGCGGCGGTCGAGGCCCACGAGAGAGACCCCCTCAACAACCCCAAGCCGCCTAACCTGATGAACTACGACTTCTACCTGCCGCAGAACCACGACGTCCACAGGGAATTCCGCCGCAGCTTCGACGTCGAGGACCCGGAGCATGACGGCAGCGACGTCATGACCTTCCAGTTCAACAGAGTCAGGGGATACGAGACCGCCCAGGAGACGGAGCTCGACCACCCGACCAAGTATGAAGACGAGATCATCCTCGCGTACAACGACGACGACGAGTACCCCAAGCAAAAGGCCGTCTACTACTACCCCGTCATGCAAAAGTCGGCCATCCGGCCCCAGCGCACCAAGAACATTGCCCGCACCAGCGGCCTGTCCCAGGAGGGCGACGACATGATCATCGACCAGCTGGACATTAGCGTCCTGGACCCCACCGAGGAGATGCTCGAAGCGATGAAGAATTATAAGGAGAAGCCGCTAGGCTGGGACCAGGGAGGCGAGGAGCCGGAGCCGGAGCAGGAGCAGGAGCAGGAGCAGGAGCAGCAGAATGAGGATGCAGATGCGGACGCGGACGGTGACGAGGAGAGGCCGCGTCACAGCAGCGAGGCCGGCAAGTCGGATCCCAAGTCGCCAGAGGAAGACCGCGATGCGGAGGGAGAGGACGAGGACGAGGACGAGGAAGACTAGGCGGGCACACGCGGTGCGCTCTTGTAACACTTGAGGGAAAACAGTCCAGGCTCTAATTCTAGCGAGGACTCGACAGGGCACGGGGCATCTCAAAAGGATAGCTTGGCTAAAGGCGTAAGGGTATTTTACCTACGAAGTAGGTATTATAGATCGACATCACACACAAAAATTCAAGCGCAGTGCTTTACATCCGCCCAAACTCCAAGCCGATGGCCCCCGACCAGGGCCACATTGTTGTGCCTACATATTCCCGTCGACCGTTTCTTCATTTCACGCACTGACCTTGTCCTTGGTTGGTTGCTCCAGCTTCTTGTTGGCGCTGGACGGGTCGAACCCAATGACCTCTCGTTGGTCGTCAATTACGCGTGCATATCTGCCAGCGTAGTCAGTAATCGGTTATCACAACTTCCATGGCACGCCCTGGGGACATGAAAAACTCACTCTAGCAGCAATCGAAAGAACCACGCCTCCATGTCCTCCTTGCGCACCACCTCGTTCGCCCAGTCGCGGCTCGCCATGGCGATCCTCTCGGCCTCGTTGTTGCCCAGGCTGCTGTCGCCGAAGAAGCGTACCGCCTCGAGCCACTCGTCGCCCTGCAGGCTCAGGGGCACGTAGTGCGCCCACGGCTTGAGCCACTCGTTGTGCCACTCGCGGAAGACGGCGAGCTTGAACGTCAGGCTCATGCTCTGCAGGAAGGCGTAGAAGCGCCCGGAGAAGGCGTTGCCGTCGATGTCGAGGAGGTACTTGTACGTCCACGCGTCCTGCTGCTCGACGCGCTCCTTGACGTCGAAGAACTGTTTCTGCGCCTCGCAGTCGCCGTCGTCGCACTGGCCCACGTGCGAAAAGTGCACGTCGATGAACTCGCGGAAGTCGCCGCGAGGCACCTCCTTGGCCTCCCACTTGGGATTCTCGGCGTCGCCGCTGTTGACCATGATCAAGGCCTGGTTGCGGGCGTTGATCTTTTGGACAAAGTGCTGGCGATGCTGTCGCCGCCAGCCACCGCTACGGCTGAAGCCCCCGGTCGTGGACCCTCGCCAGTACAGCTTGTCCTGCTTCTCGGTCCAGGGCCGGTCCTTTTCCTCCTGATAGGCGACCTTTTCGTACCAGTACCAGGGCGAAGGGTAGATAATGTCGTTATAGGACGAGATTTTGGACTGGGAGAAGATGGGGAACAGGTCGTGGACGATTTTGTAGGCATTTGGACGGTCGAAGAAGCCGTATGTTGAGCTGAGGGATGGGGTGAGGCAGATGTCGGACATGGCAGTCATGTTGTAGACAAATCCGAGCTCGCCAACCCCGTATTTGCTCAGGTCGTCTGCCCGCTCGTCTTCCTCGAGGGTCCGGGCAGGGCTGTCCGGCGGGCAAGACATTCGGGAGTGCGTCCACGTCGCCTGGTGCGCGAAGACGTTGAAGCGCGACAGCTTGGTCTCCTCAAACAACTTGCGATCGCTCAGCTCAGGCGACGTCCGTGTGAAGTCGTTGGCGGGCTTCTTGTTGGCATTCGAGGCAGGCATGTTCTCGTTCCGGGCCTTGTTCACGAGCCGTGCCAAGTCATCGTGAGGGACCATGACCCTCGGCTCGTCGTGGATGTTGAATGCCAGGTCCATGTCGGGCAAGTACTGGATAAACTTGGCCATCATGCCCTCGGTGGCATTTTGCTGCCATTCCAACCCTCCAGCCATGTGCGAAACCTGGTGGTCCCGGATGGCGACCCCAATCAGGGCGTTGTCATATCCCAACGCCTCCTTGGCCCTCGCTCGAATCGTCTTCGGTTTCAGTCCCCAGAAGGGCGTAAGCAGGTCGTATATGGCGTCGAATTCGTCAATCAGCTGCACGTTGTTGCCCTTGGCAAACTCGAACCACTTGTCGAAGTGCGGCGGGGGCGGCATGCCGTATCGCCTGCGATACTCCTTGACTGCAGCCTCGAGCGTCTTGGACTGCTTGCTCTTGACCCCGTCAAGCTCCCGCTGCGCATCGTTTAGGAGATACCAGATCGGGTGCGAGCCCGTGCCTGGGGCCTGCTTCGGCTTCGGACCGCTCTTGACCTTGGGCACCTCCGCGTCCTCCCATTCGACGGGCTCCTGTTTCCCGGGTAGCAGGTCGGTCTTCTGCGCCGACGGCGGGACGATCACCAGCCTCGTGCCATCGTTGGACAGGCGGAACACCGAGTAGGCGCAAAAGACGAGGAATACAACTGCAGCGAGGGTGATTAACTGTCGCCGGCGCATTTTATGCAGCCAAGCCAACGTCTGGCGCGGACCAGGGACGAGGGGGACGTGCGGCCGAGGACGAGGGGGGTGGTTTGTCGATTCTGATATCGCATCCAGGTGAGGTGGAAGCCGGACGAATTGGGGTAGGTAGGTAGGTGATTATGAAGCTGCGACAAGGCAGAGGAGAGCAAGTCTCTTGTCGCCTCAGCCGGGTCTTGGCTCGGTGGCATTGAGGAGGGAGTGAGGACGCTTGCTGACCTGACGCGCCGCGCCCTCCCTGCGCTTGCCAGAACAGGGGCGACTTTTAATAAGTGGGGCGGCTCTCTGGCTTGACTTTCTTGGCGTCAATTGCCTTTCTACAGCAGAACCTTGCATGCATGAGCCATGATGCCCCTCCAGCCTGCCTTAGGTAAGGGACGTTAAGGTGTCCGTATCCGTCCTTGTTATACACACGCAAGCCATTCTCACCACCATGGAGTTCATGTGTTTTGCTCCATGGTGAAAAGCACACCGTCCGAGGTAGCTGGCTTCATCTCGTCTGGTGTGCCAAGGCTCCTAGCGGCGACCGAATCCGTTGAGTTGAAACGAAATTCGCCCCATAAGGTTCTGCACAAGCCAACGAATTTCAACGTCGCTCTTGTGAATGGAGAGCCGCCTCTCCCTCTACTAGGTAGGTACCCTGTAAATTGAGTGTAACGTTCAAGCACCTGGTTACCATGCACTTTGCACGGAGCACGTTGGGCATTGTAACTTGGGGCGTGGTTTACATCCAGATTCCGGCGCCGCCTCACTTGATACTTTGTAGATGCTCGTGCTATAGAAAGCATGTGATGCTGCCTGTTCCAAGCAATCACAAATAGTACAGAGACGGGTGAATCCGCCCGTTTCGCCCGGGGGCACGGTTGGCTATGCACCAACACAATTCCAGGCGCGCAACCTATGCTCAAAATGTCACTGGTCTCATCTCAATCACGCAAATCACGTCACAGGCACAATTCGTCGTCAAGTTCGGCGCAAAAGGTTCAAGGTCCCACTCAATAGTGCTCGAATGCGCTACTATCCCAATGGCTGCTGATGGTATCGGCCATTGTCATCATGACCACCCCGAACGCCGACCATGCCCCAACTTTTGATATCCGTCCCGTCTAGTAGAAGAAGCCGATAATCTTGCCGGCGACGTGCTTCCGGCGGGCCTCCTCGTGGTCCATGATACCGGCGGAGGTGGTCAGGATGACATAGCCGAACTGACGGGCGGGCAGCAGCTTGACGACCCACTTCTCGAGATCGGCCAGGCGGACGTTGTAGCGGGGGGAGATGACACCGGTCTTGTTGAGACGGCCGTTCAGCTGAACGACAATCTTGCCGGATCGGTGGTCGTCGACCTCCTCGAACTCGCCAATGTAGCCTGCAAAGAAGGTTGTCAGCGATGTTGCGACAGACTCAATGTTGTGACAGTACAGGGTAGGATTTTTCAGAAACAACAGATTCGAGGCCGCCGCGAGCTTCAATCTATCGGCAACTTATAGGGGCTGAGCCGTGGTGCGGAATCGGCCGTCGCCCTAGTTATCATGCCGAAGCGTGGTGGCAGGGGGGAGTGCAAGGAAGAGGGGCGTCCGTCACATACCGTGGCGCTGCATGACCTGGAGGAACTTGACAATGACCTTGGAGCTGGGTCGGATCATGACCTGGCGCTTGCCGGCCTTCTCGGCGTTGTTGATGGAGTTGAGGGCATCGTGGAGAACCGAAGTGCGAACCATTTTGGCGGTATTGTCGGATGGAGATTCTCAAGTCGGATTGGAAATGAGGTATCTGCCAACGAACTCGATGTTAGCCTCGCGCGGCCATGAGCATGGAGAGTGCCCTCGGCGATCGGTCGAGGAGGGTTCTGCCGCCCATTGCTGAAGAAGAGAAGCGTATCGAGAGCGCCCGCCCGCCAGTGCGTCGTATCGCCTCACCGGGGGCAGCGCTCAGGATTGCTCTCTTCCGCCACGACCAGAGGCATCATCCTGCTGTATCCGAATCGCCGTCAGCGGTCAGAGTATACATACCTCAGTGGTTTGTTTGGTTGGTCGGTGGGGGAAGTGTCGTGAAGAGTCTTGAGGCGGAAAAAAGTGTCGCTGGCGCACACATTCGGTGGAGTGGAGAGTGGGGACCCGCGAGCCCTGGTGGTCCGTGCACGTAAAAATGCCCTAATTGTGCGCGCACTCGGTCGCCTGCTTCTCGGCAAATCCCCGTTACTCTCAATTCCTGACACCACCTTGCCAAAGACGTAAATCCGTCCTTCAACTCCTTCCTTTCACTCTACATAAAATCTTCGAGGATCGCCCGACAAGATAAACATTCAAGATGGTGAGTCCCCGCCTCCACCAGCCGCGAGCCTGCGTCGACCGCCCCTGTCCCTGCGTATCGGGGCGTCATGTCGCCGCAACTCTACCACGCCGCTGTGGGCAACAACGCTAACAGGCCGCCCAACAGTCGGACGTAGAAGAGAACAACGCCCCCGAGGTCGCCGCCGATGAGGTCGAGGTTTCCGCCGACGCCCCCAAGGGCCAGATGTCCGTATTGGACGCCCTCAAGGGCGTTCTGAAGCTGGCTCTGATGCACGACGGCCTTGCCCGCGGTCTCCGTGAGGCTTCCAAGGCCCTCGACCGTCGCCAGGCGCACATGTGTGTCCTGAACGAGAACTGCGAGGAGGAGGCCTACAAGAAGCTGGTCGTTGCCCTGTGCGACGAGCACAAGATCCCCCTGATCAAGGTTCAGGACGGCAAGCAGCTCGGCGAGTGGGCCGGTCTCTGTACGTGATCCCGAGCGCCGACTCCGAATCTCCGGGCGACAAGGTTACTAACAAAATATTTCCAGGCGTCCTCGACCGGGAGGGCAACGCTCGCAAGGTCGTCAACTGCTCTTGCGTCGTCGTCAAGGACTGGGGTGAGGAGTCGCAGGAGCGCTCCATCCTCCTGAACTACTTCCAGACCTCGCAGTAAATGCGCTCCAACGGCGTTGATTTGAAGGGTATAGAGGCGCGGCTTTGTTTTGAGACCGCTGGACACGACACTTGCGGTTGTACTCTAGCCACTTCAGTTGGCATCTGGATGGGTTCAAGCCTCAGGCGACACGTTCAATCGTGCTCAAGAGGAAATAAAAGAAAGGAACAAAAACATTCGGCTTCACGGACGGCCGCTGATTCACGGAATGCTGTCGCACTGTGATCTATGCTGTGATTTCTGTGACTATTTGCGTCCCTCGACCTAGACCAATGTTAGCACCACCATGCCCAATATCAGGTTTTCGTCGTACACCTACCATGATGATGTGGTATCCGAAACCCGTCTTGACTTCCCCAATCTTGGGACTGGTCGTCGAACTTGGCTCCAGCGCAAAGGCGATTTCCTCAAATTTGGGATCTAGACTGCCCTTGCTCTTCCAGCCCAAGGAGCCTCCTACAGGGCGAGCGATGACATTAGTTCAGGATCTCTCAGGTCTCAACGAGCGCTGCAGGTGAGACGTTACCTTGCCTGGCCTTGTCCTCGGAGTAGTTGCGGGCAACCTCGTCGAACTTGACGCCCTCGTTCAGCTTTGCCAAAGCCTCCTCCTTCTTTGCATGCTTCTCGCACTGTTTCCTCGATTTATTAGAGACGGGACGCCTCGCAAGCCGTGACTGGAGGGGCAAGTTTATACCAAGATGTGCCGGACGTTGATGGACTGCGCGCCTTTGGCTTTGCCGCCCGCCGCGTCCTTGTCTGCGCCGCCGGCTTTGCCCTTGCCCGCGGCCTTCTCGCCGCCTTTCTTGTCGTTTTTGCCCATGCTGGAGACTGGGGCGTGTCGTCTTGTGGAGGAACGAGCGGAGCTTGGGGTTTGTGAGCGGAGGAGTTGAAACTCGAAAGACCTATCGCGAGCTGCCCCGCCCCGCCTTGGGCCGCCCTGAAAACGCGCCGTGACGCACTTGACCACTTCACTTCAGCATCAACATTTGCGCTCACAGCCAATGGGCCTTGGCCGCGAGTTGCTCATGGTACGTGGTGCATAGGGAATCTCTGATTTAATTTTCTAGGCTCGAGGCCGCGTCCCTGACCTCTGCATTGGACAACACCGACCGGCCGCTCTGGCTGAGTCTCAAAAGCTTCAGCTCCGTGCCCAGCTCCAGCGCGCGCCTCCATTGCTCGAGGTTGACTCTCTCCTCCGCCTTGGCCGTCTTCCAGTCCAGGAATCCCTGATCGCCGCGTCTCTGCCGGATCATCTAGCCCTCGTACTTCTCAAACAGCTGCCAGTCGTCCAGCTGGGACGGCCGAGGAATCATGGCGATGTCCTGTAACGATCGCTGACCCGGAACTCGCTCGAGCGTCAGCACGAGTCGGTGGAAGCCGCTCTTTTGGCAGAGCTTCTGGCCGTACTGGCGTATGGTATATCTGTGGCCGTCAGCGGCGATCCAGCACCAGTTTGACGTGGACTTACAGGCCGTCGTATCGTATCCCGGCCTTTGGCGCAAGCGGGCTCTTCAGGCAGTAACCGCGCAGGATTCGAATCTGTGTACCGACTTGGGATATGAGAGACAGGTGCATGTCGGAGAGTTGCCCCTCTCGCATGTACTTGACCGCCTCGGGCGGCGAGCAGACGTCTTCCCTCCCGCTCAGCAGAGGGAGGGCAGCCACGCCATAGATGCCCTTTGTCGGCTTCTCACTCGCGCTGCCGACGATGCCATCTCTGTTGGCACAGGCCATGTTCAACCACTAGCTGTGTCGCAACGTCAGTTAAACGACCCGTGAATGAACCCAAGTTGCTCTCACTATCCGGCCTCGTATTGGAGATTCCCCTCGCCTTCGGACAGCGCCTCGCAATGTCTTGCCCGCCACAGTTGGTGGTGGTTGTCGTTCGTTCTGTCATCGAAGCCCACGTCTCGCAGGTGACCTGTCTTGATGAGACTGAGATGGCGTGTCTGGTCGAGATCAAAATAGTTTTCGCGGAATCGTGCCCGCCACTGCCGCTGGAGCCTCTCTGCGGTTGAAAGGAGGTCTTGCCACGGACGGGGTGGGCTTGCAGCAGCGTGCTTCTCTGGGCTCAAAAGATCCGCCAGCAGCTTGTCGATTCGCGTGTTTCTGACCGTCGCAAGCTCGATTGTCGATACGCCGTAAGTTTCGTCTTTGACGGCGGCTTTCAGAAAGTCCAGGGCGCTCTCAGCGATAGCCTCGGTCGTGCCTCCTGTCGCGAGACCTGCACGAGTGGCATCGCAAAGCTCTAGCAATGCCGCCTCGTTCAAAGAAAAGTTTCCATAAGCGTCGTCGAATGCGACCAGTTCCCGTGTAGAAATGTTCGACAGCAACGCTAGCTGTAGTCAGCAAAGGAAGGACATGACCATCGCAGAGGGGCGACTTGCCTCCGGAACCTGTGTCTCCAGAACTCTCAGAGTCGGTCGAAGCATCAAAGTGGTGATACGTGCGACGGGCCGCCGAAACGCTGAGGAACGATCTGTTCATGGCGGCTGGGGGCCTGATGCACCCGAGCAGCTTTTGAATGCATCTATGAATGTTGGTAAAAGTGTGGTAGTTGAGGAGTTGGTTGTGAGGAGAGTGGGAGTGAGCTGGCGGCTCTCAGCTGTGGTGGCTACCTTGGCGAAGTAGGAGCACTCTGTTGAAGTTGCCCAGCGGTCACCCGCAGTTTGTTCTAAACAGGCAGCGGCATGGATTGGGACCGGGTAGGTTCAAGCTTACCATCGCCGGCTGCAATTATCATATCCGTAAGCCGCAGGCAGCCATCATCTCACGTAGACTAAATGGGTGCATATTCTCACTGAGATAGTCGCCAGATTCTTACAGGTTCTTCACATCCGCATCTTCCCAAAGCATCCAAGAACACCAGCATCGGGTCCTACAATTATTCAGCGGCATACACGGCAGACAAACAACATGGCTACCACAACTGAGATGTCCAAAACCGACTTCGCCGCCAACGTACGCACCTACCAGGCCGCTCTCATGAGCCTCTTCGCCGGCAAGCCCGGGGACACAGAGGCAGACCTATCGAAGCTATTCACGCCCATATTTACGCAGCGAGACGACGACGTGACGCGCGACTTTGCTGCCTTTGTTGCGCACATTCGCCGGCTTCGCGAGATCTTGCCGACTGTCACGCTGACCGTGACTCAATTCCTCCGCGACGGCGCGCAGCTTGCCGAGCGGCACACCTCGTCTACGACGCTGCCAGATGGGACTGTAAAGAGAGCAGAGACGTTCCAGTTCGCAGAAGTCGCGGAGGATGGGTGTTTGGCGTGGATTATCGAGACGGTCAAGCAGTTGGATTGAGGACGAATTGAGACTTTGCGATTGGCCACCGTTGCAAAGCAAAGTAGGGGAATGGGAGCCTGTCTTCAATAGATCCAATACGGAGTAAACAGGGGTGAATATTCGCTACTTGGAGTTTACAACTGCCAATACGAGCTCCCTCTGTATGTAGTTGCCCAAGAGCCCACACTCCACCGCCTGCCTATTCCTAGCGTCGCCTTGTTGACCGCTTTCGTAAAACGGCCAATTACTAAATACCGCCGGCAAAACCAAATTGGTCGCAAAAATCACCCCGCGACATTCTGAAGCTGCTCTGGACTTTCAAACTGTACAACAGAGCTTGCACGGCTCTGACTAACAACCCTTATTTGTCTCTTCACCCGTGTTGAATCGCAGCATCCGACAATGGCCGACCAAGCGCACTACAATATGCGCGGGACCGCGTCTCACTCGCGGTCAATTGGCATCACGAAGCGAGCCACTCCGCTCGCCTTTGCTTGGACAGGAGAGCAACGGGTGCGGTGAGTGCGCGCGGGCAGTCGCTGGTCTCTTGGAGGAAGCAATACTGACATCTTGATAGCTTCTCAGACTTTCAAGTAAACGAAATTCGCAAGGACGGGTCTGTTGTGCACCTGCGCCACATCGGAATGAACGACGAGCCGAAACAGGTGAGTACGTCGGGTGTCTTGCCGCGTTTCCTGGAGCTAACGCACCTTCAAGCCGTCGCAAGAGACCTCCGGTCAGCCTCCGGCAGAAGTCCAGCCGAAGCCCGAAGCACCCAATAACGCAGAGGCTGTTGAGCCCACACAAGAGGAGCAGAAGACGGAGATTCCGCCATCGGATGTGACCATTCTTACAAGCTTGGCGGGGGAGAAATTCGCGCAAGAGCTGGTACAACTATTTCATGGTGAACAAGGCGCCGACGGGGAGAAAATCACCTTTGTCACGTCCGGACCCCTGGACGACAAGTCCAAGCGCGGCCAGGTACACGGAGAAGTTCGTCGTATCTTCAAATCCGGGATAGAGACGTCCACAGACGACTCTGGCGCCATTACCGCTACCAAGGTATCGTCGTCGCGGAAGGGCAAGAAACGAAGCAGAGGAGCTCGCGGCCAGGGAGACGACAAGCCGACTGGCGAATACCTCCACTTCACGCTCTACAAGGACAACCGCGATACCATGGACGCGGTCAACCAGGTTGCGCGCGTCCTGCGAACAAAGCCTCAATCAATTGGGTATGCTGGAACCAAGGACCGGCGAGCCTCGACTGCTCAGAGGTGCTCCGTGCGGTACACGAGGGCGAGGGCTTTGGCTGGGACTAACGGCAAGCTCTGGGGCATAGCGACCGGAGACTACGAATACCGAGATGAGCCCATCCATCTAGGCCAGCTCTTGGGTAACGAGTTTGTCATCACGCTCAAGAACTGCAAAGTTGTGGGCGAATCTACCGAGCAGCCCGTCTCTGAAAGGCTTGAGACCATGAAGGGTCAGGTGCAGTCAGCCCTGGATCATATGGCTACGCATGGTTGGATCAATTACTTTGGACACCAGCGCTTCGGGACGCACCAAATCGGGACGCACCAGATTGGAAAGTTGATTCTCGGGGACAAGTGGGAGGCAGCCGTCATGGCGCTTCTCACGTACGACCCTGAGATTGCTGCAAAGGCGGCGGACGGCGAGGTGCCCACCGAGGCCATGAAGAGGGACGACTATGCCCGGCACCACGCCTGCATGCTGTTCAAAACTGGCAAGGACATTGGAAAGGCGGCTAAAATCATACCCGGCCGGTTCACGGCCGAGACGTGCGTCCTTCGCCACTTGACCAGGCTCGGCAAGGGGTCCATGAAGGACTTCGCCGGTGCGGTGACGCACATCACGAGGGGGCTGCGGTCCATGTATCTCCACGCGTACCAGTCCCACGTCTGGAACCACGTCGCGAGCAGGCGCTGGGAGCTGCACGGCGAAAAGGTCGTCAAGGGCGACCTCGTCATCGCTGAGGGCGAAGCCGTCCCCCTCATCAGCGGCCAGGACCAAGACGGGGACGACATCGTCAACCCCGTCGAGGAGGGCGACGACGACGCCGTCCGTGCCCGGCCCCTGACCGAGGAAGAGGCGTCCAGCGGCCGCTACACCATCCACGACGTCGTGCTCCCCTCGCCCGGCTACGACGTCATATACCCGGACAACGAGATTGGCGCGTTTTACGACGAGTTCATGGGACGCAAGGACAACGGCAGCCTCGACCCGCACAAGATGCGCCGTCTGCGCCGCGAGTTCAGCCTCCCCGGGCGGTACCGCAAGCTGATGAACCGGTTCCTCGCCAAGCCGAGCATCGAGTTCAGGCTGTACGCCGACGACACGGAGCAGATGCATCCCACGGACCTGGACGTCATCAAGGCCGCGAGGGTCAGCGGCGGCAACGACTACGGCAACGGCAAGCGCAGGCGAGATGACGCTGAAGACGAGGGCGCGAGCAAAAAGGCCAAGTTCGACGGGGATCCTGGCGAGAAAGTGGGCGAAGTTGCGGAAAAGGGCGAGGGCAACGGCTCGGCCGAGACGACCGACGCGGCCCCCGCTGCTGAGCCTACCAGGATTGCAGCAATCGTCAGGTTCCAGCTCGGGAGCAGCGCCTACGCGACTGTCACCCTGCGGGAGCTCATGGGAGACATGCCCGACGAGACGGCCAACGGCAAACCCGACGAGAAATCTGAAGCAGAAGCAGCCACATGATTGAGAAGATAGAGGCCTTGTTAATAGAAGAACCGCCTGCCTAGAACACTTGATGCCCCATATGCCCAAACCCGAAATGTGAAGAGAAAAAAGGGAACCACAAAGTCCGTCCAGTGTACATTCATTCTTTCCAAAAAGATAAGCAACCCATCCAGCTCCAGATGCAGTATGTTCGTTCCGTGCAAGGTATCCTATCCGCTGATACAAGCTTTCGTTTGAATGTGTCCTTTCGAGCCCGTGACAGATCTTCGTCATCGTCAAATGCCCGGCCTCTCCGCATGGCCACCCAATATCCCGTCATCAGTGTCTTTCCAAGTCTGTAATGTTTAGAGCCTTTGTTGTTCCTTGCCCAGCCTGGCCGAGATGCAAGGCACAGCCCTGCCGCTCAGCCGTTCCCATGTCGGTTCGCTGGTTAAGTTGCGTTGCGAGAGGCTTATCTGGTGTCGGAGCGTCTATACCGCAGCGGGCTGTCCGTCCCAACCCCATACAAAGGACAGGTACTTGACCATGTTGACGCGCTTGGCCCTCATATCAACCATCCAGGGGTGCTCCATCATCTTCCAGGGGCTGGCTCTGCGGTTCGGCTGCTTCTCCAAGCTGTTGGGCGCGTTAGCATGCCGCCATGTGTAGAAGCGCTCGCAGAAAACACCTACCAGCATTCGATGAAGTACTTGAAGTTGTCGCTCCAGTAAACATCCATCTCGGGCTCATCCTTGAGCTTCGGTACTGGTTGCCTTACGATGTACGTCAAAAGATCAATCAGCCCAGCTCGAGGCTGCATCTCGGTTCCGTCAGCTGGGAAGGGGAAGCGGTGCTGTGCAACCTCCAGCAGGGTCACGCCCGTAGACCACACATCAGAGGTGATGGTGTATGACTGGCCAGTGATTCGTTCAGGGGCCATGTAGTAGCTAGTTCCGATAAACGTGTTCGCCTCGCCCTTGGTGCCAAAGTCGCCGGAGACGCCAAAGTCGCATAGCTTGACTGCTCCGTCCCGGCAAAGGAGAATGTTGGATGGCTTGATGTCTCGATGGATGATTCGGCGAGTGTGCAGGTATGTGAGCCCCGCGAGCACGCCTTCGGCAATCTTTCCCAGAACCTTTTCGCCTGTTCGGCCACCTAACCGCTTGACTTCCTTGTAGATGCTGTCCAAAGAGCCACCCTCGCAGAACTCCATGGCGATGGATATGGTGGCCGTGGATGGGTCAACAAAGGCTCCGTAGTATCGGCAGATGTGCTCCGAAGCACACTCCTTGTTGAAGCCCAACTCTCGGACGATCTGTTTCTTGACATCCGGATCTGGATTGGTGGTAATGACCTATTTTCTTCATGTCAGCCTGTAGTCCCATGCGGTGAGTTTCTCAAACTGCAATAGCCACCTTCAATGCAAACACCGTCTTGCCGCCCTTGAGCATGCATTTGGTCACCGCACCTCCAGCGCCCTCGCCCAGGTTGCCCAGCTCCACGACCCTCTTCTCAATACTAGCGATCCTCCATCCCTCATCGTCCAACTCCTCCACGTCGGCGTTCCTCGCCCTCTCCAGGCTGAGCTGGTCGAAGGCCTCCAGGCCTTGCAGACTGCCGTCCCTCTCCATGGCTACACCGCCTTCGCTTCTCTCCGAGTACATGGACCCCACTGCTGATACAGGGTCTGGGGTCCCCTGCGCCCTCGACACCGGGATGCCATACTGAGAAGCAAACGACAGCGCCGAATACTGCGAACCGGCGGAGGTGGGGTTGCTTGCCCGGCCATCCAACGGCCCGAAGCTCCCAGACCGCGAGTGGGCAGCGCTGCTCTCGCTACCGCCGTCGGCCGAGTGGCCAGGCTGGGCGCCCTGTGTCCTGGGAGGTTGCTCATACGGCGTTATTTGACTGCCCATTGGCGTGGCCAGGTGCAGCGTCGGCAGCGGCGGTCTCGCCGGGCCCGGCTGGCCGGGCTGGTTGCCCACGGGCTTGACGTTGGGTGAGGGGGGGATGGCCAAGCCGAGTCTGGGCGGCCGACCACCGGCACTGCGGCCGCCGGGGATGGCAGGACGGAGTATGGGCGCGGGAGAGGACATCTGAGGGATGGGGTTCGCGGCCGGGATCGATGCTGGGGTCGCCGAGGCGGAGGAGTGCTGTGCACTTGTCAGTCGAATGGAGCTCCTCGAGCACGGCCAGTACGTAGTGCACTCACATGTGGTGGAGCGGCCTCGGCGCCGTGGGGATGGGAGGAGGCAGAATCGGCCATGGCAGCGACGTTTTCCAGCCAAGGCAGCTTGCAGTGAGGTGCAGGAGACGAGCAGACGACGGTTGTTGGTGTGACGGCGGTGCAGAGGGTTGGTTAGAGGCTGCGGGAAGGGCAAGGCAATGCGGTGACACCGCACCACGGGGCGGGTTGAGGAGACGTCAGGAAGACGCCGACCGTCGATCGAGGGCTCCAGGAGGCTTGGAGAGGAAAAGTCCTCCTATCGGCCTCTCGCCCAGGCTATGCCGCAATTCGCCGTGCGCCGGTAGTCGAGAGAGCGGAGGTTGAGACGATGCATGCGCCCATCGGACGGCTGTCCGTGGGCAACGAGAACGGTGAGGGGGACGACCCGCCAGTGGGGAGCAACGGCGAGAGCTATTCGTACCAACCTACCTAGGTACGCAGTGCCAAAAGTCGAGGGGCGCTGGGCAGAATCGAATGCCTGGGTGGGCAGGTGAGGAGGCGAGGAGCCGAGCAGCCGAGCAAAGAAGCAGCGACAACAGACGGAAGAGAATGTCGAGTGAAGAGAAAGGGGAGAAGCAAATGCAGGCCGTGGGAGTTGGGCTGTGAAGGCGACGGGAGGAGGTGGCCCAATGCTGGCGGGCCCTGGTGCATGTACTCGTAGGTACGCGGCACCTGCTGGGTTGGCACTGGCTGAGGTGAGGTGACATGTGTTCCAGGTTCCAGGGCCTCAGGTCCACTCCACTGTGTCAGCAGCATGCCTGGGGCAGCGCAGCATTGGGGGTTGGACCGCTGTGTGCGTCCTGTGGCTGTAACAGACGGGATGCACTGGCGTTCCAGGGAGGGGAAAACCGGGCCAACGCCCTCTGGCAGCCCCGCGAGCCCTGTGACTGGCCTACGGATGGCGGGACCTGGCAAGGGGAGATGAGCGCATAGGGATGAGGCCTCCGTCTTTCTCCGTCTCAGTCCTGTTCTTCCGATATAAAAAGGAAAAGAGCAGACACCAAACAAACGCACCCTGAGCCGCCGGGTTGCGTCTTTTGTTGAGGCGGAACGAACACACCAGGAGTTGAGCCGAGAGCAACGGGACGTTGTGTAAGGGGAATGTCTCTCTACATGGTAATTCCAAGAGACGAAGACCAAGAGGAGGCAACAAAGGCCAATCTCGAACACGGAAGGAAAACCAAGAACTCGATTGCTAAGACTGGGTCAGGATAAGGGCCCATCTAATATGTCTACCTAGCTTGCTAGGTGCGTACAGCGAGAGTCCCCAGTCTTCCTCTGTCTTTTTGTGGTTTTCTATTTTCTTGACCCAGCGTCTATTCCATCGACGCAACAGACTACCTGAGCAATCTCTAACAGCAGCAGCCGCAACTCGCACAATCCAGTCCACAGTCTTGCCATGTCCCGCAGCCTCTCCAGTTGGAGCACGTCCACCCGTGCCCAGTTCCACCAGATGCGGCAGTCCAGCACCGCCCGCCATTCAAGCCGCAAGTCCTCCAGCAAAACCCTCTTGTGCAGCCAAAAGGCGCAGCAGTTTCGCAATCCCTTTCCCCCAGAACAGTGAGACCGGACTTTCCAGCATCGTTCCGAGTAGTATTCTCAAGCACCAGACCGCCTACAACAGTGTCGCTCGGCGGCATCGATGCAACCTCTAGCTCGCGATTGTTAAAGAATGGTCCGCACATTTGTGGACATCATTAGTAGCAACACCTGCAGGAAGGCTATTGGCGCCAATCCTCTCAGACATAAGTCCACGCTCCCCCCAGTCTCCTACACTTGCTGGCAGGGCAGCACCAAAAGCCAAAGCGGCGTAGGCGGTGAGAAGGATATTCGCGTAGGCCTTCATATTTAATACTTTGTGAAATATAATTAGTATTTTAGAATAAAAATTAGGTGTAAAGTACAATATGGAAACAACTGGCCTTGACTATAAGATTAGAAATTTAGATACTATAAGGAAGGATGGTAAGAGTTCCAGCAGGGAATCTGTTCTCGATCCGTAGGAACGTGAATGCATGCCCCACAAGGCTGGTGTTCAGCTCCGATAGCTACCTACCTAGTGTAAAGAAATCGCCCATTCGTCGTCCTCTGTGTAGTAGGTTAGAGTCTGGTTTGTGAGAGGTGAGATAGTTGCATAATGCATTCGTCCGTTGACCGAACGGATTTTTTAAGCACTATGCTTCGTAGGACCAGCATATCCCGCATTCTATTTCTAGAGGAATAAATCGGGGTTTAACTGGATTTGCAACGGTTCGCGCCGCGCGGATAGATGGCAAGCTCAGTGCAGTCAACGGTATGAACTATGAACGTACCTGTGCGCAGTACCCCGTGCGCAGTACCCGGTACTCGTACGCTTGGCCTCGCCTCTCTTCTCTCCTCCCATGTCTCGATTCCTCGCGCCCCCGTCATTTCTCACGCTGCAACACCGGTTACACAGCAGATTTGGAATTGGGTCTACGAGGCGCACTGCGGGCTCAATATTGAGCAGAGAGCTGCAGCCAGCTGCAGCCGTGGCGAGCCAACCAGCGTCTCGCATGGCGGTGTCCCGCCTCCGTGTAAGCGCGCGCCTACAGGCCCTGCGCTAATTCAAGGTACCCGAGCCATTCCTCAGTGCCGACACTGCCGAGAGCGACAACCAGCCGCGTGTTCGTTCCACGGGGCATGTGAGCAGACTTCCTTTAATTTCCCCAGTGGCGCCTCGTTTCGAATTTTTTGTCGCAGCCATCTCACGTGCCATTTGTGCTGTGATCTGCCCTTGCACAAAGCTCCAATGGAGGGCCGTTTGCTTGCACAATGCCCAGCGGGTACGTACCCCGTACCTTCGCGGCTGTCACCCCACCACGGCCCCACCGCCTTTCCACCGCCGCCGTTTTGCACCGGCAGAATCTGTAAATTTTCCAGCACAGGACCAAAGACCAGCATAAATCTTTGCTTCACGGCGCCAGCACTCGAGGACGATGCCTGTAGATCCCGAGCACGCAGATTCTGACTCAGATGTCGGCAGTGTGTCAGACGCGGCATCCTCATCGGCAGAGTCTGACTACCTGGACGACAATGGCTCTCGGAAAAGACGTCGAACGTCACCCACGGCGGAAGACATCCAAGCGGAACTTGACGCTGCCGACGAGGACGAGGACGAGGATGGGGATGACGGTGAACACCTGAAGAAAGCCATCTCCACGATTGCGGCTCCTTCGCGGGTCAAACGCACTGCCGAAAATGCTGCCGGTTGGAAACCCACCGCGCAACCCCAGAACCGCATCCTAGCTCCGACCGATCCCAACACCAGCTTCTCAGCCTTGCAAGTCCGGCCATGGCTCGTTCAGTCCCTTGCCAACATGGCAATCAAACGCCCAACTGGCATTCAGAAGGGGTGCATACCCGAAATCCTCAAGGGCAGGGACTGCATTGGCGGCAGCAGGACGGGTTCCGGAAAGACGGTCGCCTTCGCCGTGCCCATCCTCCAGAAGTGGTCTGAGGACCCTACTGCCATCTTTGCGGTGGTTCTGACGCCGACCCGAGAGCTGGCGCTGCAGATTTACGAGCAGTTCAAGGCCATCTCATCGCCGCAGAGCTTAAAGGCGATTCTCATCACTGGCGGCTCCGACATGCGAACGCAGGCAATTGCCCTCGGGAAGCGACCCCATGTGGTGATCGCCACCCCTGGGCGACTGGCAGATCACATCCGGACATCTGGAGAGGACACGATATGTGGATTGAGACGAGTGCGCTACGTCGTCCTTGACGAGGCAGACCGACTGTTGCACGCCGTCGGACCAGGCAGCATGCTCCCAGACGTGGAGGACTGCCTGGGGGCTCTGCCGCCTGCCACTGAGCGCCAGACGCTGCTCTTCACTGCCACCATCACGCCAGAGGTTCGAGCTCTCAAGGACATGCCGCAGAAGCCCGGGAAGCAGCCAGTCTTCGTATGCGAAGTCGATACCCAGACGCTGGCCATTCCGTCGACCCTCTCCCAGGCCCACATCCAGATACCCATCACTCACAAGGAACACTATCTTCATGTCTTTCTGCTCACCGAGGCCAACCAAGACAAGACGGTAATCATCTTCTGCAACCGGACTTCCACCGCCGAGTACCTACACCACTTGCTCCGGCTTCTGGACCACCGAGTGACGTCTTTGCACTCCAAGCTCCCGCAGAGGCAGCGAATCGACAACCTCGCGCGCTTCCGCGCCTCGGCAGCCCGAATCCTCGTCGCGACGGATGTGGCCGCCCGAGGTCTGGATATCCCCGAGGTGAGCCTGGTCGTCAACTACGACATCCCCCGCGACCCGGACGACTACATCCACAGGGTCGGCCGTACGGCCCGTGCGGGGCGCAAGGGCGAGGCGGCCACGTTCGTCGGGCAGCGAGACGTGGAGCTGGTGCTGGCCATCGAGAAGCGCGTGGGCAGGGAGATGGATGCCTGGAAGGAGGAGGGTGTCAACCTCGAGACGAGAGTGATTCGGGACGCCTTGAGGCTGGTGAGCGAGAAGAAGCGGGAGGCGCTGCTCGAGGTGGAGGAGGGGCGGGAGGTTGGCGGGAAGCGCAAGAGGGCGAAGCAGAAGCTGCGCGCAGATTAGCGCAGATTAGTGTGTGGGACGGAGTGTGTTGGTGTTGAGATGAGACTGTCAAGACTGTTTAGAGTACTCTTTACAATTCGTGCTCGTTGAGGTTTGTTCATGTAGCAAGCTGCAGCATTGGACTACAAGACTTGAATTACAACGCGAGCCGCCAATTGACAAATTCCAATCTCAGAGCCAACGTATCTCTCGTAGTGTGCGACCTTGTACCTTGCAATGGGCCTATGATAGTTGACTCGAAGCCGCGTTCGGAGAGTGCATACAATACTACTTAATTTATTTGCTAGTAGAGGTGGAAGCACCGCGACATACTCCCAAGTAACGGCATGGAAGGCTAAGGGAGAACATGGAAAAGGGGAAATGTGCGGCGAGTACAGAGGCTTCGCACACCAGAAGGGATGAGGGGCGCTGGTTTCTAGCATCACTTTCACGAAGCTACCAAGTACGCGAAGTTTTGTTGAGACCGCCGGGGTGTTTGCCAATTGATGGGTTAACTACCATCTAGGCACGGTGCCACGTTGGATGAAGCATCCCGATATGGACCCAAGATTCGAGAATCCAGGGGTTGGGCGGCCGTCGCATGGCAACGTCTATTTCGGAACCATTGAGCTGGAAGGGGTTCATCCCAGCCTCAGCCTCAGCCCTGTCATCAAAACATGCTCCGGCTGAGATAGTCTCACCCCCTATATTGAACGCATCACTACGGTTTTTCAGGGGCATCGGGGTGCCCGTACCTGTGGGTGCCTCGTATGAAAAACCCATGCCGGGGCGGGGGACTGGGCCAGGGAAAAGCAATGAGTAATTAACGAAACAGTCAATGCCGTCGGCATGGCGAAATCAGTTCTACACTGCCGATGACGGCATTGCGCGTAGCAGTGGCTTTGGCACTCGCTCAAACAAGTAATGTTCTCGAGCGTGGTTGCACAGAATCGGCTGGGCGGTGCTCGTATGGTCTATCCCAAAAGGGTAATTTGTTAAGAAGAAGCACTCGGCTCAGTGGGCCAACCAGTCGGGCGTCTGGAGTCCACACGGGAGGCTCGGGGCACGAACTCGTCAGGGTCCACGGATACACGGACCAGCATCCAGGTTAGAGTCCCGTAGGGCTGAAAGCACTGTGAGTTCGTCCCGGTAGTCGCCGTTTTTGCGTGTCCCGTGGACAGGTCTGCTGCGTCCGCGGACCCACGTTCGCCGGGAAGTTTTCTTGAGTCCACGGCGTCGTCTCCGGACAGAGGCGAGAGCAGGAAAGAGGAAGATGCGAAATGCCTCTTGTCCATGGACATGATGGACCCGGCGGAGTTCCGAAGACGAGACGGATTGACCGACCTAGCTAGCGAGACGAACTTGATCACGGGATGCGGCTACCATGATATCCACCACGCCCTATTCCCGTGCCCTCGAATCGGCAGACTTGATACCGTCGGTTCCGGGCCAACTGCCCAAAAAGCTGTTTGCGAGCAGAGTACAGAGGAGTCCGTAGTCAGACGGGTCTGATCTAGCGAGAGCCTTGTGACTCCAGCGCAGAGAAAATTTTTGGCGGCCCTGCAGGCGGGTTCGGCTTTCGCGCGGGTGGCTTGATGGGCGGACATCGGCCACGGGGTTTGCGAAAGACCGATGCGAAAAGTCCGCCGCCAACAGGCAAAGCTCCGTCAACAACACCAGCAGTTCACGATGCCAACAGCGGTTCGGCCGGGGGGGGAAGAGCCAACATGGCATGACTAGGGGAGAAGCTGGCCGCGGCGAGAATGCGCAAATTTGCTCGTTTGCATGCCTGCCTACAGTGTCAAATCGGCCACATACGGCGAGGATGGCGGTGTTTCGGCGAGGCATCCAACAGTACTGCCTGCAGGCAGAGGTGTCGTGGCCAGATGCATTGAGTGTCAAGCGCGACCGAGCGAATCATCTGATAACGGAGGTAGCAATTGCGTTGGGTCAGAGGCCGATTCTGTGCATCGACATCTGGCCGCGCGGCTCTGTACCTGGCATGTGGCCCGTTTCTCAAATTGAACACCTTGGCGAATTGTCCAAGCAACGGCCGAACACGCGCGACTGGCGAGGAGGCCATCAAGGCGTAACTCCACAATCTTGGCTTTCGGCCACCATGCCTCGCTCGTATCAACTTCCAGTTATGTTTGCGGCGCCAAGCGATACGTTATGGTGATGCCGCTGCTTACGTGCGCATTGAGGTGGCAGTGCATGGGCTGAAACGTGCGACGCCCGTTGGCTGTCGTGTTGCTCGCTTCCTTGACATTTCGGCGTTCTGGGGTGCTGGCAAAAGCGAAAGCGAAGAGTGGCGGCGGCTGCATCGGGCGTAGCGTCACGCTGCTTTTGAGGGTTGTTCGCGAAGGGCTCGCATCGTTTTGACAGGTTGGGAATGGTTCACGATATGGATGACGATGCTGCAATGCCCATTGTCGCATTTAATAGGAAAAGCCTGAGAGAGACGAGAGAGATGTCGCGTGTCAGGTGATGTGCAGTAGAACCGAGTGTCAATATTGGCGGAAAGAGCCGCCTGAGACTTTATGCGACTGCCTGACGAGATGGTGTTGCTGCCTCAATTGCCGGCTCACATATTGGACAATCAAACAAACCGTTTGATGCCTGGAAGCACCCTCAGGCTCTCAGTGAACGGACAGGGAACTTTCTTCCGTCTCCAAGGCCAATTCGCAACCGCGATTCGTCAGCTTCGCAATGTCGCACGCTGTGCAACAGGCAACCTCGCAACGAAGATCGATGGCCAAAAGCGGCACCGTCCTTGATCTAATCTACTGGATCCACCGGCCGGATCAGACAAACGGCACGATGAGTCGAGTGGACCCGGCCGGCATTGCGGCTGCCTGGGTGGCTGCCCCGAGCGAAGGAGTCATCCCAGGCTCAGCCCTACTAGCTCGCCGGGTGATGCAGTCGCTGTCGCTTTCGCTGTCGCATCCGTCGCGTTGGCGGGCCACTGCCCCCAAGGTTGAGGGCCAACGTCTACGGGGGAGGCGGTGCTGTGCCTGACAGCAAGGGACTGCGGATACGTATACGGTGCCGCACACGATATGCGAGGAGTCCGACAACCATGGCATTCTCCCGATGAAGCACATTGCAGCGAAGGTCATGGCGGTGCAACGCTTCCGGGGCAAATGCGGTGATGGATGCACGCCTTGCGATCGTCATGGTCGACGGGCAATTGGGCAGCGAAGGGCGGGCAGGCGAGCACGCCTTGCAGCGACAATCCGTGACGGCCATAACGACATAACGGCATTGACAGCAACCGCAACCGCAACCGCAACCGCAACATCCGACTCTAATGCTAGCGCAAGGTGATTGAAGTTGGCTTCAGCGCCTGTGACTCTGCTGAGAAATGAGGAACGGGTTGGAAATCCAATCGACAGCGGCCGCTGATGGCGGCAGGAAGCCGGGCATAGGCGGACATAGTTGGTCTTCATCAGCCATGACAGCCACGGCGGTGGAATCACAGCGACCGCTACGTCAGTGCTCAGTGAAGGAACAGTCATCGCAGCGACGGATTAAAAATCCACCGCTCGGAGAAACGAGCTCTCCAGGCCGCCGTGGCGCGGCGCCAGGGTGAAGCTTCGAGCCCGGCGCAGGCGTGTTGCAACCCACCGAGGCCGCGGCCGGTGTACCGCGAGACGCGAGGGTACCTGCTGGGCGCGGCGAGGCTCGCCTGGGCGTCGCGTACCGCATGCGGCGCTGAGACACGGACGGGGCGGCGGGAATCATGGAGTTTGGCTGGCTGGGCCTGAGCCTAACGTCGCCCTCGGATTTAGTCAGCGGCATTGCGGAATGTCCACGGCGGCGCACGCCCGCTCGCACTCACACGCGCACCCCGACCGGGTTTCTAAGCCCACCACCACCCTTACGAATAGGCACCCCTGCTCGTCGCCGAGGCGTCGTGCTGCTCGGGTCCGCGTGCGCAAAGTCCGCTTAGCGGCGTGCGAGTGCGTGTGCCGCTGCGTCGTCGTCGTCGTCGGCGTCGTCGGCGTCCCGGATGCAAGCTGCTGTCAGCCCGAGTTAAAAGAATCCGGATCCCCCCCCGATCCTCACGACATGCCTCCCCCTTATTCCAAACCATCCAACCAACCAACAACCCACCACTAAGCAAGCAGACAACTGTTTCAACTGCAAACGCCTTTAATTGCCTGCATGACAACAAGTTTGGCTACATACCGCCTCCAGCACCTCATCTGCCCAGCCGCTCCCATCACCGCCTAGTCACAGGCACCGTTTCGGCATCCCTGTAACGCACACCGGCTATCCGCAATCGGGCGCGCTGCCTTGACTCACCACGATCCACCCCCGGCACCACCAACAAGCCAAACCAAACTCCTCACCTCTTTTTTAAAGCCGGCTCCGCCCTGCTTTTTTACAATGTCGACCACAGCAGTTGCACGACCTCAACCAGCCTTCCATTCTGGAAACCCCCTCATCCGATCCGCCACCAAGAAGACCATGTCCATCACCCAGACCTACTACCTGGCCCACAAGGCCCGGGCCAAGCTCTCTCGCGAGGCTGCCCAACCCGATCACGACCTCCGCCTGCTCGTCGGGCACGCCAACCTGCTCGACTCCCTGATGCTTGAGCTCGCCGACGCCGAGCGGGAGCAGGAGCGGTGGTTCAACCAGTCCGTCCGCGGCGCCAGCAAGACTCCCGACCGCCGCGTCCAGTGGGCGGACCGCATCGTCGAGCAGCCCGAGGAGGAGTACGACTCCGACTCGTCCGACTCCGACTCCGACTTTGACTACGAGGAGGAGGACGTTGAGATGACCACTGCCGTCTCCGGCCGGACACCCGTCTACACCGCCAAGTCGACTCAGCTCGACGAAGAGGAGATGGGCGACGACCTCGAGGAGGACTACGCCCAGCTCGAGCTCGTGCGGACACCCTCGCACTCGAGCTCACCCCCCGAGCTGATCGACCACGACTCGGAATCCTCCGACGACGAGTCGATGCCCCCATCGCCTGCCGATGCCGCGCTGCTTTACAACGAGAAGGAAGCCAAGGCGGAACAGGATTCAATCTACGACGAAGAGTACTACGTCTCGCGGCGGAACCCCGCAGCTCTGGTATCGGCCATCTCGGTCTACTAGGCGAATCCTCTTCATGAATCTTCACCTGCTCTACTTGGTTTTTTTTTCTTTCAGCAAAGCGACGGCATAGCAAGGCGTTATTTACAGACATGATACCTCACGGGCATTTTACGGCGGGCAAACGGGGTAAAAAGCGATTTCATTTATGTTTCATTATTATATCAAAGGTCACCACTCAGAAGGGTATACAGTACATTGTTCATGGGACATACACGGAAGGCGATGAGGAATGTTTCAGGAACGGATGCTTGAGGCTGCCGCTCCCGGGTTCTCAAATGAGTTGAAACCAAGGTTGAGCGGCGGGGATTGACTACTGGGCAATTAGATAGCTACTACTCAGGGCATTGCCCCTCGAATTGAACAGAGTCGATTGAAACTCATCTCACATTCTGTCTTCTATTACATGACCAGTGCTCGAGCTCATTACATGTTGTGACTTTTTCTGCAGCCATCGTGACTGTTCGGTGTTGGTGGAGTGCGGGACACCGCGTTGGAAAACCGGGGCGACATCGGGATCGGCATGAATCATGGCCGACAGACTACAGCAGAAAAAAGAAAAACCGGGCAGAAAAAGTGACAGCCGCCCCACCCGGACTCGGCGGCTCGGACTGCGCCCGCGGCCCACGGGCGTTGCGGTACGTACCTGGCCAAGCCTGCTTGCCCTTGATTCATCAGCCGAGCGAGGCAAGCGAGGGTGTGCGGGCGGCAGAGCGAGCGGGCCAATCAGGGCCCGCAACCCGGGCGTGAACGTGGTCACGTCAGCGCCTGCTGATGTGATCAGCAACAGGGCGGCGTTTGTCATCGGCGGGTTTGTGTCTGCACGCCTCTGACAAGGCGTGCTCGTGGTTGCGCGCGCGCCCTGCTTTGACATGTTGAGGTGCCCACGCTTGTTGGCGTTGGTGTTCTGTCGCTTGTGGACTTGGCGGACTGGACAGATTGCATGCGCGCGCGACCCATGTGCTCCTGAATGGAACAACGCCGAACGCTGCGGAAGGGCGGCGCGGCGTTGGTTCGGGGCCAGAGGGGGTTCTCGGGGTCCGGGTGGGAAGAGACACCCGGATGGGGGCAGGTGCGTGCAGGTGCTGTGCAGCACAAAGCATTGTTTGTGCAGGGGGAACGACTCGGGCCCGTTGTACCCGGATGGTTGCGGCTCGCAAACCCCACGGCGACGGACCTTCGTTCAGCTGCACAGGACTGCGAAGACAAAGTAAAATGAAGAATGGCATTGTTTTCATGCGAAAGCTATTAACTGAGAGCGGGTGCGATGCAGGGGAAAGGCAACGTCAAGCTGAGACCCGCGCCACGATGCAGGTCCACCCTGCTTTGCTTTGCTTTCAGACGGGATGAATGAATGGCTCTGTTTCGGATGGAGACGCAAAGGGGGAAAGCATGCACGGCGTTCCGGATGACTTTTACAAAGGAGTGCCGCGTGATGCCGGTCCCTGGATTGTGCATGCGGACAGCCCGGAGTACCCATTCCGCAATGAGCCTCAAGACATGCCAATCTCCCGAACTGTCTCACTGCTAATCGACATTCTGCATGATCAAGTCATGCAACCGTCTTCTTCAATTCAAGACACAGAGGATGTTGTTACCTGACGAGCTGCCCCTGGTCACAGGATCGTGAACGTGCCCCGCCAGAGCCGGACAGGCTGCCGAGGCGAGCGGACCGGGGTTCGGAGATCGACACAGCGACTTCGCCCACGATTCTTGGATCGCGAAATCGTGGAGTGGGATCCACACGTATGCATCGATGTTCGCTTGGCGTAGAGGCTCAAGTTGGCTGGCCGTTGTCGGACCTTGAGGCTGCCTATTGAGATCACGAGGTGACTCTGCTGTACTCGTAGGTTCACCACCATCTGTACCCCGGATTGTGGCTCAGTGGCTGCCCTCTGAGGCTACCGATCACCGGTGACTCTTCAGCGAGCATCATCCAGTTCAGACGGCGTTACGTTTGGACTGGGAATCCGAACTCCCAGCTAGGGACATGAAAAACGTAGCTACACGAACAAGTTGATTGGAATAGTTCTCAACATGGCTTCAGCCGACGTGACAGTGCCTGCTCTGGACCGTGACGATGCCACTCTGTCTCAGGACCATCTCTGATCATCCTCGGCCATGGCCCATGGCACAGTGGAGCCCTGTCCCGTGCAGCCCGCGTTGTCAATCACCGATGAACCCCGGATCGAAGCATTGCTCTCTCCGCGGCTGGTGCCAGCGAACCAGCCGTCCCCATCTCCGCTATCGCACTGCCGTATCGAGGACTAACGAGGAGCCGGCTCATCCGGACTTAACTGGGCTCTTGAAGCCGGGGAATCTTACTCATCGGCTGCAGCATCCACCGGACCCCGTAGCGCCGGCGATTCGGAATTTACAGGTCTGGTGCTCCGAGCTGCCGTTGTTGGACCCCTGCACTGGGGCACGCACCACACCAAACCACGTGCTACGTCATGCCGGGCACTTGATTTTCGCAGAGCCAGCCCCGGCACGGCATCAGCTCTACGGCCGACGGAGGCCAGCCCACGTCGACGCGCCTTCGCACCACGCATCTCCTCTCCTCCACCATGAGCGGCCTTGCGAAGCGTGTGCTCGTCGCTCCCCGGAGCAGCGGCCTCGTCTGCCCCAGCTGCCGCCTGCTCCAGCGCCGCCAATTCGCAAGCTCGGGCTCGACCGCATCGCCGCCGAAGCCTCCGCACTCCGGACTCGCGGCCCTGCCCTCGCGCGCGCTGTTGTCCGTGTCCGGGCCCGACGCTGCCAAATTCTTGCAGGGCATCATCACGGCCAACGTGTCGCAGCCGGACGGGCTACCCCGGACGGACGGCTTCTACACGGGCTTCTTGAACGCGACGGGGCGGGTGGTGCATGATGTCTTCATCTACCCCTTCCAGGGCGGCTCTGGGGTCCCGGCCGAGGGGGATGGGTTCTTGATCGAGGCTGATGCTGCTCAGATGAGCAGGCTGGCCAAGTACATCAAGCGGTACAAGCTCAGGGCCAAGGTTGCGGTGCGGAACATCACCCCCGACGAGGCGACTGTGTGGCAAGCCTGGGATGACGCTGCTGCTTCGGAGCTCAACCCCACGGCCAATGGGTCCAGGATGGTGTTGAAGGATCCCCGAGCGCCCGAGTTGGGCTACCGAATACTCCAGCTCAACAACAAGACCCCGGAGGTGGATATGGAGACGAGCACCGAGGACGCGTACACGGTCCGCCGCTATCTGCAAGGCGTACCGGAGGGCCAGGACGAGATCCTACGAGAGCAGGCCCTGCCGCTGGAGAGCAACATGGAGCTGATGAACGGCATCGACTTCCACAAGGGCTGCTACGTCGGGCAGGAGCTCACCATCCGGACCAAGCACCGCGGCGTGGTCCGCAAGCGCATCCTGCCGTGCATGGTCTATGAAAAGGACAAGGCGGCGCCCCCGACGCTCACGTACGAGCCCGAGTGCGACTCGCCCGAGCGCCTGACGGCGGACATGATCCCCGGCGAGACGAGCATCGGGCGGTTCGGCAAGCGCGGGCGCAGTGCGGGCAAGTGGCTCCGCGGGGTCGGCAACATCGGCCTGGGGCTCTGCCGGCTGGAGATTATGACGGACGTGGTGCTTCCGGGGGAGCAGGCGGCCGCGACGTACACGCCCGACGACGAGTTCGTGCTTGAATGGGGCGAGGAGGAGAGCAAGAGCGGCGTCAAGGTCAAGGCGTTTGTGCCGCAGTGGCTGCGGCGGGGGTTGAGCGAGTCGCAACGTTGACGGAGCGTGTACGGAGCGTGTACGGAGCGTGTACGGAGCGTGTACGGAGCGTGTACGTACTTGTACGAAGTAACTGTGTCAATCTAGAAAGGAATACATTCCTATCATCTTCTCTGCAACTTTTACATCTACGCCGTGAACTTGGGAGGCTGGTCGAGTGGTCGCGGTATCTGCCCTAAAAGCGTTTAGACGCCTGTAAGCGCCAGCGGCGCCTTGCCTCCAGCGGCCCGCCGCATGAATGTGGAGTGCAACTACACAGTCGGGCGCCGAAGCTGCAAGGCCCCTGGCTCTCACAGTTCTGTATTCGTACTCGTGGTTCATCACGCGTTCATGGGGATGGAGGACAGCCTGAGAGGCAACAAGGCAACGGCTTCGGTCAGTGCGACCAGCGGGTCAGCCGCAGCCGAGAGATATGACCCCTCCGGGCGACAGCTGAAGCAAAAGATGGCGGACGGGCCTATGGCTGCGGATGCGCCGTCGTCGTGAGGCTGCCTGGAGATGAGATTGGACGGCCCCTGGGGGCTGGCGCGGACACGCCGTACGAGAGCGAGCCCCAGGGGGGCACGGGGGAGCCATGAGGGGGGCGAAATCCAAGTCTCCAAGTCTCCAAGTCAAATCCTTGGCCTTGCAACCAACGCGTTGTACTTTGGCGATTGGGGCGTAGCGGCAGATTCGGTCGGGTTAGTCCGTACGAAGTACTCCGTAGACCCTGTAGCATTCCCGATTTAGCATGTAAATGGCTGCATCGCTTCCTCTGGCCACCACCGAGAGGTTGGTGGATGAGCCTCGTAAGCTGGCCAAAGTCTCATCTTATAATCTCGGGGCCTCGTATGTCAACCCTTGGCGTCCCTCACCTCACTTCTCTCTTCGGCACCGGGCCTCCAGAGCACGGCTGCTCCCGCCCGACTGCGCCACCTCGAACGAGTTGGAACCCTGTTCCTCCGGGAACCGAAAACCTGAACCCCGTCGAGACAACGAGCAACGCGGCGCGCGCGCGGGACTCCGATGGGGTGGCAACGCGGAGACGAGATGGTGCGCGCAAAGAAGCGGCTCATCGTGTGCTGCGACGGCACCTGGATGAACAGCGACTACGGCTTCGTCAAGCCGGGCCTGCTGAGCGGCAAGGGCGGGCTGCAGGTGCCGTCCAACGTGACGCGCATATCGCGGTGCTTCAAGCGCAAGTGCAGCGACGGCACGCTGCAGATCATCAACTACGAGTCGGGCGTCGGGAGCGGGAGCGGCGTGCTCGACAACGTCACCGGCGGCGCGTTTGGCTCCGGCCTGGCCGAGGTGAGTGATGATGCTGCCTCCCCTCGACTCCTCTCGACTCGGGGAGAATCAACGTACCTTGACTGACACCCTCGAAGCGGGTTCGCGTGGCGTACTCGTACCTGTGCGCCAACTACAGAGACGGCGACGAGATCTTCCTCGTCGGCTTCTCGCGGGGCGCCTTCACCGCCCGCTCCGTCGCCGGCATGATCGGCAACCTGGGCCTGCTCACGCGTGAGGGCGTCGAGCACTTCTACCCCATCTTCAAGGACATGCAGAACTGGCACAACGGCGACTACGCCGACCCCTTCCCCAACAGCCCGTTCCGGGACAAGCCCAAGGGGCCGCGCGCGGCCGACGAGTACCGCGCGCGGCTGGCCAAGATGGGGTACACGCGCGTGGACCAGCACAACGGCGACCTCATCACCATCAAGGCCGTCTGCGTGTGGGACACGGTGGGCAGCCTGGGCATCCCGCGCATCACGTGGCTCGAGAAGATGGGCATACGGCCCTCCAACAACGAATAAGTCTCCCCGCGCACCCCTGCCCCTTGTTGACTTGCTGGCTGACCATCTGTGAACGTACAAGTGGCACGACACGTCGTTGTCGGACAAAATCGAACACGCGTTCCAGGCGCTGGCCCTGGACGAGACGCGCTCGCCGTTTAGCCCGGCCGTGTGGGAGCGGCCGCGGCACGCCAGGCTGACGACCGACCTTAGACAGGTCTGGTTCCCCGGGAATCATGGGAACTGCGGTGGAGGCTGGGACGACCAGGGCGTCTCCAACTGCACTTTGGCTTGTACGTGCCAAGAGGATTTCTCCCTGCGCTCCGTGACGCCGATGTGAGCTGACAGTCGTCTCAGGGATGATGGACCAAATGGCCAGCGTGGGCGTCGAGTTTGAACGGACATCTCTTGACCGCGTTATCCAGCAGTCTGTCGACTTTTACGAAACCCTTCGGGCCCGAAGCTCCAAAAGCGATCGCCGGAAACTGCAGAGGTGGGCCGTCGACCAAGTCTACGAGAGGAATCACCCAGTGCGTCCGTGGGCGCTGGGCGCCATTCAAAAGGACATCAGCCTGCTCTTCAGGCTCTCGGGAGAGAGCACGAGGACACCGGGCATATACAGGCCAATAGACCCCAAGACGGAGCTCGACAAGGAGCGGTTCCTGCAGGACACCAACGAGAGCGTGCACAGCTCCGTGCGGGTGCGGCTCGCCTGCGAGGGCCTCGGGCTCAACGACCGGTCGGTGTGGACGTGCACAGCGCTGTCCAGCTGGCGGCTCAAGCGGGCGACCGTCGTGCGCGACCCGCCGCAGTCGCGTGCCCCGAGCCGGGCGCGAGGAGACGGACGCGACTACTACAGGGAAGAGCTGGAGGAGCGGTGGGTGTGGAAGTACGTCGGCGACCCGCGGGCTGCCCCCGAGGACCCGAACCAGAAGACCATGTGGGAGGAGCCTCTGGGGCCGTACGAGAGATATCTGCTGGACATATCGGGCGGGACGCCGAATGTGTACGACTATGCCGAGAGGCGGGCTAATCGAAGCAAGAGGAGGAAACCGTCAGCACGGGGGAGGAAGCGTCCCTTCTAGAAGCGAGGGAGAGGATAGAAGAAGCCGCCGCAAGCTGAAAGAGTTGGCCTCAGACCGGCTGCGGACACTGCGTCGCCGGCTGCTGGCGACTTTTGTACCGCCGAGGGCGAATACATACATAATTTAAATATAATTGCAAGACCGCGATGAATGTCTCTTCGGCTAAAGGTTGCGTTGCCATTCGTGTTGGTGATGTGAAAGTCGAGAGTAGTGGGAGACTTGGAGCGGGTGCCTAAACAGGCGAGTCACGTGCTAGCCCAAGCACCCAAAATAAACCTTTCAACGTCGACCTTCAACCTCGAGAGCGTGCTTCTTACAAGACATTCCACATCGCGATATTCATCTTGCGCTGTTTTCTCTTGCCTGATGTCCCTTGGTTGCATCGGCGCTCTCCTCGTCAAGGGGGACTCAATTTTTTTTGCTTCAACAACCTCTCAATCGCGCCAGGCCGCCGACCTTCACATTCACTCACTCTCATCTGCCATCGCGAGACACTCACCTTTACCTCCATACCGAAGCCAACACCACTCCTTTGAGTGCTGAAGCGCTGCCGCGCGTCCGCCACGATGAGCGACGACAACAAGGACCTGCTGCGGTTCGCCACCGAGTACGCGGACCAAAATGTCGACCTCTACGACCTCCTGGGCGTCGACGCCCTCACCTCCAAAGAAGACATCCACCGCGCGTGGCGCAAGCGCTCGCTGAAATATCACCCCGACAAGGCCGGCGACAAGTTTGACGCCTCGAAATGGGAGCTCTTCGAGCGCGCGCGCGACGTCCTGTCCGACCCCAGCGCGCGCGCCGCCTACGACCAGGCCAGCAAGGCCAAGCTGCTGCGCAAGCAGGAGCGCGAGGCCATGGACAAGGAGCGCAAGAAGTTCGCCGACGACCTCGAGGCCCGGGAGGGCGCGGCGATGCGTTTGAGGCTGGAGAAGGAGCAGCGCGACCGCGAGGTGCTCCAGAAGGAGAGGGAGCGGCTGGCCGAGGAGCAGCGCATGCGCAACGAGGAACAGCGGCGGCAGACGGAGGCGGCGCAGGAGATGGAAGACCTGGCCGAGGCGAGACGGCGGCTGAAGGAGAAAAAGGACGAAAAGGCCCGGAAGCGGCAGGCGAAGGAGTCGATGAAGGCGTCGATAGGCGTCAGCAAACCAGTCGGTCCGGACAACGGCGCCGTCAACGTACCAGGAGACTACATTGCGAATCTCGGCGACGTCAACAAAAAGTACTGGGAGCTGGTGTGCGACAAGCTGCGAGCGGTTCAGGCGGTGCGGAACCTGCAGAAACAAGCAGCGGCAGCGGAGGAGCTGCAAGAGGCTGAGGAGGGTGTGCAGGAGGCGCGAAGAAGGATACACGAGGCGGAGGTCAAGTATCAGCGCGAAGCAGCGGCTTTCTAAGATACCCCGGCGGACATGCACACAACTGAGAGGCAGGATACTCTCAGTGCATGCCCTATTATGAGACTACTTTTTGCCATTCAGGCTACAACCTTTTCAGTTTGCCCCGGCCCCCGTTACGACTTCTCTTCCAGTCTAAGGATTCTGATGGCATTCGATCCCATGATGGCCTTGGCCTCTGCAGAGCCCTCGCCGACGGCCTTGGCCACAGCATCCGCATTCATGCTCACGCTCTCCCACTCGCCCTGTTCACCGGCTGTGAGGGGCGGGAAGAAGGGGTGGTCGGTGCCAAACATGAGTCTATCGGCACCACTCGCGTCGATGGCCGCCTTCAGACCGACCTCGGAGTACACGACGGCGTCCAGGTACACCTGCTCCTTCAAGACGTCCCAGACGGTGCGGCGGCCCTTGCCCACCTTGCCCTCCCGGACGAGCTGCCCATCGTGGAGGATGCAGGACTCGATCCTGCCGGCGAGGAAGGGAAGGGTGCCGCCGCTGTGGGCGAGAATCATGCGCAGGTCGCGGACCTTGTCGAAGACGCCGGCGAGGTACATTCGCGTCACGGCAATGGTCGTCTCCATGGGGAAGCCGAGCGCGAGGGGGAGCACGTGGCCGTAGTCGCCGGCGCGGGGGCCCCAGACGTCGTTGGGCAGGCCGTAGTGAGGGTGCAGGAAGACGGTCAGCCGAGCCGCGGCGACGGCCTCAAAGATGGGGAGCAGGTTCGGGTCATCGAGCCCCTTGCCGAGGCCAGACGTCCCCAGGATGACGCCCCGGCAGTACTTGAGATCCTTCAGCTGCTTGATGGACTCCCGGACCGTCTCGAGCGGCGCCGTCAGGGGCAGCGTGCCAAAGAAGAACAGGCGACCGGGATGGCGCCCGCACATGTCGGAGAAGTCCCTGTTGACCGACTCACCGAAGGCGCCGGACCGGGCCGCGTCGAGGAAGTCGAGCCATGGGTTGGCGAGCGATATGACCGAGACGTCGATGCGGTGCGTGTCCATGAAATGGATCTTCTGGTCGAGGGACGTGTAGTGCGAGGTGAGCGGGCGGCCGGGGGGCTTGGCGGCGGGATCCCTCAGGGCGTCCTCGAGCGACTCGGCCTCGGCCTGGAGGAGGATGAGGCGCGGGTCGGGGGCCTGGGGAAAGGAGCGGACGAGGGGGATGGCGGTGCGGGACTCGAGGATCTTGACGTAGGAGGGGGGGTACATGTGGGTGTGGATGTCGACGACGGTCATGTTGGAGGCCATGGTGACGGTTCTTTGAGCAGTGGTTTTCGCTTCTCTACAGCTATGGGCCCCGAAGGCATCCGTTCCGTTGATATACACGAAGGTGGCGGCGATGTTGATGAACTCGAGTCGACACCCCTCTCGAGCCCCAACACAGGCGATGTAGCCTTGCTCACCGGGACGTCGAGAAGTGATTCGGCGGTCTCCGAACAAGGTCCGGAATGTTTGCCGGATGTGAGGAGGTGATGTTTTCGATATGGATGTAGAAGCACACGGGGGCAGCAAGCCGTGAGGGGGGAGCGTTGCAACTGACGGGGGCGGTTAATAGAAGAGGGGCAGCCAGCCGTTGCCGTTGTCGTTTTGGGGGGGGCGGCTCTTGTGGTTTGTGGTTCGTCTGGTCTTGCGCCACGTCGAGACGTCTACGAGTACGTGGGACGAAGCCTCTTGTTGCCAAGGCTACGCAGGCGGCTGTTGGTGTTTGGTTCCACGATGGTTTCTTTCCTCATCCTGGTCCTCTTGCGTCTCTCTCACATCTCGTCTCATCCCTCTCTCGTCTCATCTCTCTCTCGTCTCATCCGTGATTCCAAACGGTCCCTCCCAGGATCAACCCCCGCTGCCGATCTGCAGCGCCCCCGCTACAGCCCCTCGCCAGCTGCCGATGCGGGGGCCCTCTTATCGCCCGAGAATAACGTTACGGCGGAGATGGCGTCGATCGATGCTAGGCCTCGGCGCCAACGGCACTCGCGCTGGAGGCGTCAGGGCTTGGTTTGGCTTATACAAACTCAAGTTGGTCGTCACCCGTGTATCAGGGCTGCCCACCGCCCAACCGCTTTGACTTGAGTCGTCTCTCTCTCGTCATCAGCCGCTCGCTGCTCGACGACCTCTTGCTTGCTCATCGTGAACGTCTGCTTACACCCGTATCGGGCGGCTCTACAATGGCCACTGACGCCGCCGTGAGCAAGGAGGGGCTCTTCATCCCGGTGAGTTCCCGACCCCCCCCCCCCCCCCTTTTCATCTACTGATATCTCAACGCTCGGATACACGCTGACCCAAGTATCGCCAGCTCATCGACTTTTCCAAGTTCCTCCACGGCACGCCCCCCGAGCGCGCCGCCGCCGCCGACGCCATCCTCGCCGGCTTCCAGACCGCCGGCTTCATCTACCTCAGGAACCACCCCATCCCGCCCGCCGCCCTGCGCCGCGCCTTTGCCCGCTCCGCCGACTTCTTCGACCAGCCGCTCGCCGCCAAGCTCGCCGTCGGCTGGACCACGCCCGCCGCCAACCGCGGCTACTCGTCGCCGGGCCGCGAAAAGGTCAGCCAGCTGCAGGACGCGGGCGCCGTCGACGAGGTGCGCAGCGCGGCGCCGGACCTCAAGGAGAGCTTCGAGATTGGCCGCGACACGGACCCCCTGTTTGCGAACCCGTGGCCGGCCGAGGGTCAGGATGGGAAGCTCGGCGGCTTCAGGGCGGACATGGTGGACTTCTTCGACCGCTGCAAGGGCATGCATGAGGAGGTCATGAGGGCCATTGCCTTGGGCATGGGCCTCGACGAGGGCTTCTTTGACAAGTTTGTCGATGCCGGGGATAACACGCTTAGGCTGCTACACTATCCCGCCGTCAGGGCCGACGTGTTCAAGGCCAACCCGGGCCAGGTCCGCGCGGGAGAGCACAGTGCAAGTTACTTCCACTCACATCAGGCATCAAGGGGAAAGCATACGCCGTGTCACTAACACACCTCAGGACTACGGCTCCGTCACCCTCCTCTTCCAGGACAGCCGCGGCGGGCTCCAGGTGCGGAGCCCAACGGGCCAGTTCGTCGACGCAACGCCCATCGAGGGCACCGTCGTCATCAACGCCGGCGACCTCCTCGCCCGCTGGAGCAACGACACCATCAAGAGCACCGTCCACCGCGTCGTCGAGCCGCCGCGCGGGGAGGGCGTCGAGTATCCGCCCCGGTACAGCATTGCGTATGCACGTGTCTATCCTGCACTCTGCTTCCTCGAGTCTGCTGACTGGGCGTACAGGTACTTTTGCAATCCGAACACCGACAGCCACATCGAGACGCTGCCCGGGACGTATGCCTCGGAGCAGGACAAAAAGTACCAGGGCATCAACAGCGGCGAGTACCTGGTCCAGCGCCTGGCCGCTACGTATTAACCGTCTCACGCCCGGGAGCCGGCACAATGCAAATGGGAGCGTTTAAACTTGCCCGCCTTGCCCGGGCCGCGTTGACGGGACTGATGCATGCGTTCTGAAAACCCCCTCTGGAGCACAGCCAATGGCGTCGAGTATGGGGGCCAAGCTGCAGGCGTGCATGCAGATGTAGGCCATCGGGACTGAGTTGTCAATACGTACGCAGATGGAGAGGGGGCAGGGGGCCGCACGCCGCTGGGATCCGATTCCATCTGCCAATAGCTGTGGCCTGCGGCGGCAACGGCGTTGTATTAGCCATGCCTCGTGACTCCCCCGAGACGACATGTCTGGTCGAGATTAAAGCATTTGAAGTATTTCTGGCCCGCCTTACTTGCAACAGTTATTTCAAAAGTCGCAAAGCGGATATCACAAGTCGTTGCGTCCCATGCCGTCCCTGAAATGTTGTCTGGATGGTCGATGCCGCCATCGGCTCATCTCGCGTCAACGTCGGCTCCAAGAGGAAGCACCCACAGCAGTGAAGACGAAGTGAAGCTCAACCATCGCGCCGACGAGTTCTTCTCCCGCAACGGACTCAGCCGCCACACCAAGGAAAAATGCGACGCGTACGCCCGCCTGCGCTTCCCGGGCTCGGCCATCCGGCCTGCGAGCCCCCAGGGCTACTGCTCGTACACGCTGGCGATATCCGACGACCACGTCCTGCAGTTTCGTCCGGGCATGTTCAAGCTGGATATGGACATTTGCCGTGACGCTAGAGATGTTTTCGGGAAACTGGCTCCGGCGACGAGGTATCTGGGCGTGATGGGCGGGATCCCTATCCAGGTGACGAGGCGCCACCACGCTTGGTTGCACGTCTATCTGCAAGACAGGCTACCTGGGGTCAGCCTAGCCTCGTTCCGGGAGCATACACCAGCGGCCTGTAGCGAGAAACATCGAAGGCGGCTGGTCGAAGACATGGCCCACGTTTTCGCCATGAGCTATCACCGATGCCGGCCTCTACGCCACCGTAGATCCAAAGAGTCCGATGCGGTTGCCAAGGGAAATATTGGAGACTCCCTGAGATGGCGCCTGGACATGTTGCAAAGCCTGCCAGGAGAGCGACTCGCTCGTCACGTATCGGCCGTGAAGCGGCACGTTCAAGCCATCGAGCAGTTGCCCTGGTGCCTGACCCACGGCGATCTGGTCCCCAGCAACATACTGGTAGATGCAGAAACCGGGCACCTGGCCGGGCTGGTAGACTGGGCCGAGGGCGAGTGGCTCCCACTCGGGACCGGGCTCTACGGCCTTGAAGAGCTCCTGGGCTACGAGACACCTAGCACGGGGTTCCAATACTTTGGCGACCACGAGGAGTTGCGTCAGGTATTCTGGGACAGGTTTCTCTATCTGTGTGGAGATGCATCTGGGCTGTGGACTGAGCTGCGGTTGAAAGAGGTGCAACTGGCCCGCAAGATGGGCATCATGCTGTGGAGAGGCATTGCCTTTGACGACGGACGGATCGACCGCGTGGTACAGGCCGGCAGGGACGATGTGGAGCTGCACAAGCTACACTTGTTCCTGAACACGCCGAGCGGTCTCGAGGAGAGGAGTTTGGGACCCCATGAGGGATCGTGGGGTTGGCTCCTGCGAGCGTTGTGCCTCGCCCCCTGGATGTGGATGTGGACATGCCGCGGGAATTGATGGCTTCACCACGTCCAGCTACTCCCGGTCCGTCCACTCCGGCAGCTGCCTGAAGCCATAATCCTCGACAGGCACCGCGTTTGCCGGCGGGCCCCCGAACCTGACCAGCAGCGCAAATAGCCCCGACCAGGCGAGGAAGCCCATGATGGCATTCGTCACACAGACGCCCCATGCCGTCTCTGGGTTGATGATACGGGGCATACCCGGCGCCAGCTTCTGCGCGCGGTCCACGACGGGCCGCATCTTCCTCTCGTACTCGGCAAAGGCGGCCGTGTGGTCGTCGCCGTGGCGCAAGAGGGCACCAGCTAGATTGTATGCGCCGCTGAGGGCCAGTGTTGTGCCCATGCCCGAGATGGGCGAAGCGCAGTATCTTCGGAGAGTCAGTATATAGCAGACAGCGTCATGTAGATGAGGTTGGACAGCTCACCCGGCATCACCCAGCAGCACCACTCTCCCCTTGCTCCACCTGTCCATCTTGACCTGGCCCGCCGCGTCGTAGTAAAAGTCGTCAGTAGCGAGCATCTCCCTGACGATCCTCTCGCTCTCCCATCCAGCGTCCCGGAAGTACTCCGCCATCAGCGACTTCTGTGCTTCCATCCCATCACGACCCTTGACCGCAACTGCCCCCAACCTGTCGTCCTCGTCGTTTATGACGTACATGAAAACCGTCGTCTTGTCCCTCTGCCCATCCGGCCGCAGCATGATCCCTCGCCGCCCAGGTGCGTGGAACCAGCGACGCCACAGGGTATCCGTCTTTGCTCGCGGCATGCTGAAGAACGCGCCGTACAGGCCCAGCCGCCTCAGCCTGTCCTTTTCTCCCTCGGCACCCCAGGCCATGCTCCGCGTTTGACTTTGGAGACCATCCGCTGCGATGACCAAATCAAAGGTGCGCCGCTGTCCGCTCTTCGCAAAGTGCACTTGCACCTTGTCCCCATCCTGCTCCAGCTCGTCGAGATGATCCCCAAAGACATACTAGACGCCCGCTCCCCCCTCTGCCTGCACCTCCTCGCTCACCTGCTTGCCCCTCCGCCAGCACAGCTCCGCGAGCCGACCCCTGAGAATCTCGATGTCGCTCGTGGGTGTCTGCGTCTTGCCGCTCCTGTCCGCCGGGAACGCGGCCCAGACACGGTCGACATCGTCGACGAACTGCACGCCTTCTTCGCCGGTGGTCGCGGCCCGGATCGCTGTCTCCAGGCCGAGCTTGCGGATGACGGTCACGCCCGCGCCGCGCACGTCGATGTTTTGTCCGTGTGGGCGGAGGGCTGAGGCCCGCTCGAGGATGGTGATGTGTGGTTTCTGGGAGGCGGGCAGCGGAGAGAGGAGCAGGAAGCTGGCGAGCGTCGGTCCGGCGATGCTGCAGCCGACGATGAGGATGTTTGGTGGTGGCATGTTGATGATAGGTATGATGAATAGGAGACGAGATGTTCTAGGTAGGTCAATTGAGGAGGGGGCCTCAACAGGTCTAATATAGTAATCGTGAGATTCCAGCCTCAGGCTTCGTGGAATCCTATATCCAGAGTCAGCAAGCAGGTGGCATAAACGGTTCAGACGGCACCAGCTAAATCAGCTTTGGCTTACACCGCGTCATGGATATAGCGCTCATGGTCGGGGCAATCGACTCATCAGAGTCGGATCTCGCTCAAGCTCGGGGAACCTTTGCCAGGAATCCCATGTTTATCCTGCAGGGCAATGAAGATGACGCAGCGCGCGACGTTGTTCGTGACTCAACCTTGGCTCACATTCGGGGGAACCCATGCCGTCGAGCGAGACCAATGCAGGCTTTCCGGATGTGTCGGTCCTCGGTCTCGTCGATGAGGGCAGAGCTCGGCCCTGCTCGGCTCCGATTTGCTTGCAATGACATTGAATACGGCATCGTAATGTCGTCCCCCATCATCGGTAGCCAGCTGCATGTTGAAGTAGAGTTCTGCAGTTGAATGTTGACAACCGTGCACCTCGGCAGGCGCTCCCCCACAACAGCACCCCCAAAAAGTCCAGCAACCCCAACAACACCAAAAGCCAGAGCCAACTCTCACCATCTACTCTCCATCATCACCACCAAGCCTCAGCCTCCAACGACCTCCGCGACGTGCCCCCCGCGACGCGAAACGCTGCCAATTGGGCCCGCACAGCCGCACAGCCGCACAGCATCACAGCAGCAGACCATGGCCGCCAGCCAAACCCCCCAAAGGGCGCCGCCCTCGCCGGCCAAGACGGGCTACCTCGTGCTCTACAACTTCGCCTCCGCCGTCGCGTGGAGCGTCGTCCTCGGCCGCACCGTCGCCATCTGCGCCCTGCGCGGGCCGGAGTCCGTCTACGACGGCGTCGGCGAGTGGACGAAGTGGACGCAGACGGTGGCTGCCATGGAGATTCTGCACTCGCTGCTGGGTAGGTCTACGTTGCTCCCGACGACGGGGGAATACACGGGGATGATAGATGGCTGCTAACACGGCGCAGGCATCGTCCGCGCCCCCCTCTTCACGACACTCATGCAAGTCTCGTCGCGCTTCCTCCTCGTTTGGGCCATCGTCGACTCCTTCCCCCTCCTCGCCTTCTCGCCCTTCTACTCGTCTATGCTCGTCGCCTGGTCCGTCACCGAGGTCATCCGCTACTCGTACTTTGCCCTCACGCTGTCCGGCTGGCAGCCCACCGCCCTCGTCTGGCTGCGCTACAACACCTTCTTCGTCCTCTACCCGCTCGGCATCTTCAGCGAGTGCTCCCTCATCTGGATGGCGACCGTCCCGGCGGCTATGCGCCACCCGCTCGAGGAATACGTGCTGTACGCGATCCTCGTCATCTACGTGCCCGGTGAGTTTGCCTGCAGGACCGCAGACGGAGGTGTATTTGCTGACGAGTTGCGTAGGCGCTTACATCCTTTACACGCACATGATGGCCCAGCGCAGAAAGGTTATTCGCTCCGCAGGGGCCAAGGACGAGAAGGCGACTCAGTAAGCGGAGATGCGGCCCGGTGTCATCAACAGGCTTGCAGACCCCAGAAAGCCGTTGGCAGAATTGCCCCATACCCAGATAATAGTTGGACATGTACGAATATCAATGCAAAAGGTCGGCTTACGATGATATGTGGGAGCTGCATCATATATAGACGAAGCATTAATGTATTCTAGAGCTAGTGTAATGACCTTGCAACGAGTCTGGGGCCCTCTCAACTGTTGATGACGGACAGCGTTGGAATCACCCATCAGCCAGCTGCTTCCACCTTCTGAGGTTCAACCTCAGAACTGCTCGCATACCAATCGTTGTCAGTCCACTTGGCAATCAACCCAGCCGCGTCCTCTGACAACTTGTCGTAGCCAGGATTCTCTTTGGGCTCAAACATGCCTGCGTGCGCACCAGGCGTCAGCTCCAGTCCAGAAAGTTACCTACCTTATGTAGAAGGAATAGAGGGCCACTTACTCATATGCGCCACCGTCTCGTCGGTGGCCTTGTCATTGATGGCCTCGCGCCACTCGCCCGCCGCCAGCTTCTTGGGCAGGTTGCAAAACGTCCTCTCGCGGCCGAGCACCGTGCCCACCATGCTGACCTCCTTGGCCGGCGCGGCTTTCCCCAGCCGCGTGTACAGGTTGGCGAAGCCGACGCCCAGCTCGTCGCCCAGCTGCACCAGGCACGCCACGCGCTTCTTGAGCTCCTCGGCGCGCGCGAGGCACCCCACGAACTCGAGGTGCGACGACACCCACGTCCAGCCCGACGTGATCTGCTCGCGGTTGACCCAAGCTGCCGCGCCGCCTGCCGCCACTGCGCCCGCGGCGCCGGCGTACATGGCGACCTTGCCCCATCGTGCCCAGGGGCTGCCGCTGTTGTTCGCTGCGGGCGGTGGTGCCTTGGCGGCGGCGCCGGCGGCGGCTTTATTTCCCCCCCAGAGTGCGCCGAGCCCGCCGAGCTGGGAGATTGTCGCGGCGGCGTTCTGGTAGTGGCCCTCGGCGCCGTGCGCGACGACGCCCGGCGAGATGCCCAGGTACGGCGTGTCAAAGGCCAAGACGCCCTGCACGTAGGGGAACATAAGGCCGTTAAACGTCGGCGACTCGGACTTCTGGATGCCGTCCTCCGAGTAGATCGGCTTCTCGGACGCCAGGCCGATGACCATCTCCGCCGCGACGATGCCGCCCATGGAGTGCCCGATCAGGACCGTCCGCACCGACGGGTCGACGGTCGGCGAGGGCGTGCCCCCCGCGACCTCCATGTCAATGACCTTTTCCTCCAGCCTGTAGAATCACTGTTAGAGTTCAACTCCAGCTCGGCCAAGCACGGTGGGTTGCAGCTGACGGACCAGTCTCGGAATCGGCTCACGCACTGCCCCAGGTCCCCCCTCGTGTCGTACTTGGGGTACAGCAGCACGCGCACGTCGATCTTGGGCAGCTTCTGCGCGACGGCCGCCCTCAGGTGCTCCGTAAACTGGTAGTCTTCTCCAAACGTCGACTCTCCCCCCTGCAGAGCCGTGTCAGTGAACGTGGTCTATGCCGGTGATGAGGTGTGACGTCTGCGCCACGAGCGCACGCACCTTGAAGCCATGGATAAAGCACAGGACCAGCGTCTTCTTCATCTTGTCGCCATTTACTTCTCGATCCAGAGTCTGGGCTTTATGGAGCTATGCTGTCGTCCATGTCTCGCGAAGCGCTTTCACATGAGGGCTGAGGTTGGCGGTGGCGAAGTGCTGTCCGGGCAGTGCTGTCAGTCCATCAACCACAAAAGAGGCCAGTCCATGGCTGACACATCCAGCCACGCACGCCCACTGCCATTTGCGACACATCCATCTGCACAGCACGCATCAATCACTGAGCGGTTGGACAACCCGGCAGACATCAAAGTCTAATAAAGTACATTTTAGCGTCCTAATCTAGAGACAGCTTCCCCCAACTCTCGCGCTCTCCTCGTGCATGGTATTTGACTCCCTGGTACACGTGTATGGAAACCCCCTGCCTGCCAAACGCCGAAAAAATGTGTGATCAAACAAAAGCATCAAGCAAAGGACGCCTGTCGTTTGGTCATCACGCCGTTGCACCAGACCAGCCCGCCTCGTGGACAAACTCTCGAGGCCCAGGGTCTGCTGCCCTCCCAATATTACACACGTCAGGCTGTTGCCGCCTCACTCCTCGTCGCTCCGCACAGACGACTTGGCTCCATTGGCCGCCTCGCGCGCACTGCTCGAGATGATCTTGATCCGCGTTCCGCTGGGCTGGGGCGTGCCTCCGCTCCCAGAAGGCGCGGCAGATCCCGCCTTGCCCCCGTCCTCGAGATCTTGCAGCTCCGGGTGCGCCTCCACCTCCTCACGGCACTTCGCAGTGAAGAACTCCTGTTCAAGTTGTTAGCAAGATATCACTCTAAAGCAGCATGTCCAATGTCTTCACTGACCTCCATCGTCTTGGCATCCTGATAGAGGATGCTCCCGTCCTCGTTGTACGTTTGGCAATTTTTGATCATGAGGTCAAAGTCCTTGCGCAGGTCGCCCAGGCACAAGTACTCCTCCTTCTTGATGCGGGTTTGGATGTGGTTCATGCAGATGGGGTTCTGGATGATGAGGTAGTAGTCTGCGTAATCGCGCTTCGGAGGCAGTTTGATGAATGGGCCGATGATCAGTCGCTTTCCGGCGTCAGACTCATCGTCCTCCGGTGCTTCGATATCGTCGACCTCGAGGTTCATCAAGGCGTCGTACAGAGACCGCAAGCTCTTCTGCAATGTCTCCCGCTGCTGGGGAGTCAGACGCGAGTCCGTGCCGTTGGCCCCGACCTTGCTGGGTCGTCCCTGCGGGCCGCGTCGCTTCTTGGCCGGGGGCTCTTCGTCGCCATCCTCTGCTTTGCGCTTCTCGTTCTTGCTGCCCGGCTTCCGGCCACGCTTCTTCGGCGTCTCGATAGGCTCCTCCGTACTGGCTCGGCTCGCTGATGGTGAGTTGTCCATGGAATTCATGGTAGCCATCTTCTTCAGCCTGTTATTCTCTCGCTTGTCCTTGCGGGCCTGTTTGCGTTGTGCAGCTGCTTCCGGCGAGTCCTCTTCATCGTCCACGGCCATCAGCCACTGTTCCTCGGTCAAGCCGTCGTCGTACCGCACCCTAGTGCGTTCGCGAGCGCCTCGGCCAAGTATAACATCTTCGCTCTCCTCCTCGACGGGGTTGCCCTCGTTCAGGTAGATGTCGGGCAACTCTTCCTCTGCCATAAGTCGGGGCTTGGGCTTGTGACCGGAAGCAGTTCCGTATACGATATCCTTCTGTCGCTCCTCATCCATTTTCTGGAAGATGACGAGTTCTTCATCGCTTCGGGCAAGCATCATGTTGAGCTCTTCATCTTCAAAGTCATCCTGCTCACCAGAGTCAGCCATGTCGGCCGTCTCCAGCAGCGTCCGCAGCATGGCATCACGGTCAGTTTCCGAAGACTTGTTGTCGAATCGACCCGCCTGAATGACTTTGCCATCCATGTCCAGCTTGAACCTGGCGCGCTCGAGGATCTTCTCCTCTACCGAGTTGGAGCTGATCAAACGGAGAATTCGGACTTCATTCTTCTGGCCGATACGGTGGGCACGATCCTGCGCCTGCAAATCCTGGTGGGGGTTCCAATCTGAATCGTAGATGATGACGGTATCGGCAGTTTGCAGGTTGAGACCCAGGCCACCGGCACGAGTGGAGAGCAGGAACATAAAGTACTTGGAGTTGGGGGCGTTGAACTCTCGCAGCAGGTCGGACCGCTCGTCGGACTTGGTCGTACCGTCCAGGCGCAGGTACTCCATCTTCCTGTATCGCAAGTAGTCCTCCATGATGTCCATGATGGCAGTCATCTGGAAGAACATCAACACTCGATGCCCGGTTTGGAAATACTTGGGCAGGACCCGATCCAGCAGCTCGAACTTGCCGCAGGTTCTCCACAGCAAGTCGTTGCTGATGCTCATGGGGTTCATGACGTTCTCGACTTCGTCGAAAACAAAAGGGTGGTTGCACAGCTTCCGCAGCTGCATGATCATGTTGCTCAAGCCACGGGCCGTCGTCTTGCCGCCCTTGCCATCGCTGACCACCAGCTTGTTGTGCGTGACCATCTGCTTGTACAGCTTGGACTGCAGGGCCGAGAACTTGCACTTGACGACCTTTTCCGTCTTGTCGGGAAGATCCTTCTCCACGTCCTTCTTCAGACGACGCAGCAGGAACGGTCGCAAAACCTTGTGCAATCGTCGAATGACGAGAATCTGCTCTTCTTCCGTGAGCTCCATCTTGTCCTGGCCACCAGTGTTGGCAAACGGGGTGTTGAACCACTCGTCAAAGGTCTTGACGGATTTGAAAATGTTGGGCAGGACAAAGTTGAGCATGGCCCAGAGTTCCGACAGGTTGTTCTGCAGGGGGGTACCAGTGAGAATGAGGCGGAAGCGCGTGTTGTAGTACTGCGAAATGGTCGCGCTGAGCTTGGAGTTGGAGTTCTTCATGCGGTGGCCCTCATCGATGATCATGTGGAACCACTTGATCTTGCTGAGGATCGGGCGGTCCTTGATGATGTACTCGTAGGTGGTGAGAAGCACCTGGAACCTGCCCTGGCGGATCTTCTCCTGCTGCAGCTTTCGGGCGTTTGGCGGCCCCTTGTACACGATACGGGAAACAGACGGGGCCCACTTCTCGAATTCGAGATTCCAGTTGGTGAGAGTACTCAGAGGCACGATGACGAGGTAGGGACCGGTCTGCATCTTCCGCTCAATGAGGTAGGTGATCAGACTGATGGTCTGGATGGTCTTGCCGAGACCCATTTCGTCGGCGAGGATACCATTGAGGTTGTTGTTGTAGAGCGATATCATCCACTGCAGGCCCTTGATCTGATACTCTTTGAGGGAGCCGCCAACGAGCATGTTGGCCTGCTCAGTGACATCTTCTCGGACGCGATGCGCAACCGCGTAGTAGTCGATCTTCTTGCTGCTGTCCTCGTCCTCCTCGCTCTCCTCCTCGGCAAAGTTCTCCATGTCGTCGCCATAGGCCTCTGCCGCCTGGCGTTGCTGAGCCTTGACGGACGAGGCAAGCTGATGCAAGAAGCCATCAGTCTGCTTGAGAAGGTGGGTGATACGGGTATCCTTGGCCTGGTCAAGAAGCTTGAGGTATGCCTCTTCATCGTTGGCCTTGAGGGCCTGCAGACGTTGCTTGGCGGTTCTCTCGATGCGCTTCTGCTCTTCCTTCTCGATGTTGAAATGCTGGGCGTACATGAGGCGGCTGAGCTTATGCGACTTGGTGCGCTGAGTGTTTGCAGCGTCGTGGATCTCCGCGCGATGATGGCAGATGGCTCGCAGGAAGTCGACGTGCTTCTTCTTCTCGCGGTTCTCGCGGGCGTCACGCTGCTGCTTCTCGAGCTTCTCCGTGATGCGGGCTTCACGGACATTCTGCTTCTTCATGCGACGATAGAGAGAGCGGTTGGTTGTCATGGCAAGGTTGTCGTAGTGCATCATCTGGCGGCCAATCTTGTCGCGAAGGGCCCGCTGCTTAGCATACAGGCCGAGGCTCTTCATCTCAATGATGGCCTTCAACTTGAGCGTGTCGTCTGCCTCGAGGTTCTCCTTGGTAGAGTCCCAATGAGCGAGGTTGGCGGGCAGGTTCTTGAGCTCCGCATAACGTTGGCTCATGCGGTTGAAGACCACGACCTCCCTCTCGTAGCGGAGGTGATCGAAGTCGATTCCTGTGGGGAAGACGCCAGGGATGAACCATCGATTTTTGCGTTGAGCGTGGTCCAGGTATTTGATGGTCGGCTGGATCATGTTGGTGCCGTAAGGCGACTTGACGGTCTTGTAAGTGTGGACCTTTGGGAGCGACGAGGACTCTTGTTGGGGGGTTGCCTCCGGGCCCGCAGTTGCAGGCTTTGCTGCATCCTGACCCGGCTGAGTGGTCTTTGCCGGAGTACTCTGAGCGGATTCAGTGGCAATTGCTTGTCGGCGTTGGCGCTGATTGAAGATGGCCTGCTGCAGCTGGGCCGAAACGCCAGCATTCTTGCCAAGCAGTTTAAACGCATGGATCTGCTGTCTAAGAAGAGCAAGCTGCTGCTGGCTGAACTGGCTCGATGACGACCCAGACGCAGGGGACACGCCAGCAGTGGCCGTAGCGCTCTGGCTTGCGGTCGAGGACGAGACCTGAGGGTTGGTGTTTAGTTGCGCCGGCTGTGGAGTGCCCTGCTGGGGGCGCCCGGACTGCGTGCCATTGACAGCGCCGTTGGGGGCATTCTGCATCTGCTGCTGCTGCTGCTGCTGTTGCTGTTGTTGCTGTTGCTGCTGCAGATACTGTTGCTGGTTTCGGCGCATGTTGTGTTGTTGCTGGAAGTTCATCAAGAAGTGGGACGCCTTGATGAACTCGGGGTCCGATGGGGGAACGCCTTGCTCTTTCATTTGCTTCAGTTTCTAAATGCAGGTTAGCAATCGAGCGTCCAAGGTATTGATGACCAGCGCAGCGAGTCCATTGGTTTGGGCGCGTCATAAAACTTACTCTGAAGACCTCTTCGGCCTGCTGCTTGGTCGCGCCGGCAGGCATCGGCGCGCCTGGGTGCTGCACCGCAGGCGGAGCTTGCACCGACGCCATGATGGGGAGCTGTGCGTGTTGCAGTCACCAATGTACACCCCAATGAGAGATCGAGTCAGTCTCGGCTTATGTACGGCGCATGTCGAGGTGGTGAAGACTGCTATTAGACCTCGTCGTGGCGCGGGTGCGTGGTCGGGACGGGGAGCTGTCGCGGTACGGAGCTTGGAAAACGGGCGTCCGAAAAACGAAAGCGGCGGACGGTCGCGTCAGGGCGTGGATGATCGAAGGGGGCTGCGGCGGTGCAGGGAGCGTCGGCGGCGTCGGGATGGAGGCGAACACGTCGTCGAAGCGCGTCAAACGGCCTTCAGGGTCGAGCTCTCGGCCGCGCAGAAGCGCTGCTGCGGCGTGGGGGTGGTGTCGAGATCGAGGTAACACCCAGGCCTAGGAACGCAGGGGCAAGGAGAGACGGAGGGATTGAAAAATGTGCGAATGTGGTGACGCGGGCGCGTCGGGGCGGGTGCCTCGAGCGTGGGCGGGTGCAAATCGCGTGCAACACCAAGTTGGCGAGGATTGGAGATGGCTGCGGATGGTTTGCGAGGGGACCTGGCGATTTTTGGGATGCGCGCGCGCTCTCTCGCTGCTTGATGATGGGGAGTGGTGAAGACACAACTGACAAGATTCAGCGTGATGGCTGGTGCGGTCCTACGACGCTTGGCCACGGTACATTTCAGCACGGCCCCTGCGCAGGCAGAATCCCGCCACGCCTGAGGCCGAAAGAAGCTAGCCCTTAGATAATCAGGTTCGTGCGTGATTTGCACGTGACCAGCATTTCAACCAACTGCCGACTCCTGGCTGATGATGCACCGTCACTGGAGTGCGTCTACGAGTACGATGAGCGCGTCTGCCCTCGTGCGCCCGTCTACCTGACGTGTAAACTATTGTACCTGATGAGGCCATTCTTCTCCAGACAGATGCCATGACGCTGAACGCCTCCTGTCCCCCAGCGCGGTTGCCCTCTCCCATGTGTCTATCACGCCCGGTCGGCCTGCACTCATTCGATAGTGTGTAACTGCTGTCTACCGCATCAGTTTGCCTGGTCTCTTCAAGCTGGTCCTTTCCCGTGCTCTTACTCTTTTCGTTGAATAATGGCAGCTGAAGGATATGGTGAGGCCTCACCTCCCGTTTAGCTGTTCTAACCCGCCCATGACACATGCATTCGTGTCTGTCAAGTGCATCACCTCTTGGCCTTCTTCTTGTCTGGCCCCTCCTCCTCATCACTCAGCTCCGCATACTCAGTCTGGGGCTGCGTTTTGCTCCAGGCTTTGGTGAACATCGGGTCGCTCTGGGCCTTTTCCGCATACTTCAACAGGGCTTCGCGCGGATCTTCGTGCAGCATGCGCGCGAGTGGTATGTTCTCGGCAACGCGCTGCTCGTCCGGTTGGCTCTTCTGGAATGGCGTCTTCTGTGGTACGTGGGGCCGTCTCGGGTCCTTGGATCTGCCTGTGCCGGTGACGCCTGCCTTCCTCGACCCTGCCATGGCGCCAGGCGTCACAATGGCGTCTCCCGAGATGCCGACGGACTGATCCATGGTGAATTCCGGATTGTCGTCGACGTGGCGCTTCTTTGGCGCTCGTGACATGACGTCTACTGCACCGCGAGTCGACATGGTTGGATTGTATAGAACGTGTGTCTCGGCATTGGCAGAGCCTGTGATGATCTGGTTAAGCTTGCGATGCCAATCCACGGTGATGAGGGGCGATCCCGGGGTAATTGGCGTGACATGCTCGGGCCGAAGGTTGCCTGGGTTCAGGATGTGGAGATGGCCCGTCGATGATCCAGTAATGATGCTGGTTGAGTTCGGCGAGTACCGAATATTGCTCGTCGGATAATGGTCCGATGTGGATGCGTGGGACATGCTGACGAGCGGCTTGGTGAACTTGCGCGTGTCCCAGAGCTTGATCAAATCATCTCCTCCTCTTGTGACAACCATACGGCCATCGGCAGAAATGTCGATGCCGCCGGTCCAAGTCTGAGGCTTGTGCGCGTCGCGGATTTCGCCAGCCGGTCGAGTAAACGGTCCATTGCCGCCGTACATGACCAGCGTCCCATCCAATGCGGCACTGACGAGGACGTTGCTCCCTCCCGAGGCGGCGCTTGCCCATGCAACCGCTGTCATCTTCGTTCGCCCAGCGGAGCCGGCTGCTTTCGACTTGAAAACGACGACTTCCTTCTGCGATCGCTTGTTGTTGATGTCCCAAATTCGCAGCGTGCTATCTGTCCCGGCCGTGATGCAGATGTTCCTGTCCGTCGGGTGCCACGTTCCTGTCGTGATCTCGGAAATGTGGCCCTTGGTGTTGTTCATATCCCGGAGATACATGTCTCCTTTGACAAACTCGGTCATGACGTCTCCATCGCGTGACATGATCTTGGCCTGCGGGTGGGCAGAGACGCAGAGGAAAACGCTCCCGGAGAGTGGGTTAAACTCGACATGGTGCACGGGGTGCGACTCAGAGCTCGACGCAGAGCGTTTCGACTCGTACGGATCGACAGTCCTGAAAGCTCGCAGCGTCGTGGGCGTCATCGAGGCGAAGTCGTAGAGGTTAATGTTGCAGTCGAGCGAAGCGGTGGCGAGCCTCCCTCCTGCGGGGTCTAGTGAAGCCGTGCCGACCGCACGCGTGTGTGTTCGCAGGACCAACTCGTGCGATACAGGGTACTCGTCTCCATCGTCGGAGTCATCGTCAGAATTGTCGCTGTTGTCGCTGCCGCTCGAGTCTGAGTTCTGTTTGGGCTCTTGCCTGCGGCCTTGCCCTCCTTCGGCTGCGGCGGGCGTTACTGACGCCTTGTCCACCGTTCTCCGGCTGCGGTCGATTTGGGCAGCGATGTCGGTCTCCTTGGACTTCTTGCCAAATGAGATGGGCAAGAAGGCCCTCATGGGGTCATCTTCCGCCAGCTCGGGGACCTCGATCTCGAAGTCGTCGTCGCTCGCCATGGTCGAGAGGCAAGGGGCGGGCCAGAAAGCATCCGCAACGGGGGGTTGTAGGAGCCTAAAGGTGTTGTGGAGGGGGGAGGACGAAATTTATTGCCGTGGAGGTACGGAGTAGATTTGCGGGTGGTCAGAAACCACTGGCGTCATCCACAGACCGACAGCCAGCTGGCCTGCACTCTGCATGCAGCTGGGGTCAGCGGGGGCTCCGGTGCCTGATGAGCGTCTCGTGTCTCATCCAAGACATTTCCAACATATTTTTAAGGCGAAAATTCAGCCCCTGGTTTGATATTCTACACATTCCTACCTGTCTGTGCGGATAGTGCCGATTCATTGACCTTGGACTTCGCCTCCCGACCTGCATCTTCTAGGTCCGCAACATGACCATTACGTCCGGGTGTGCGCTGGCTTCCCAAAGCGGAGATTGGCGTCGATGCCACTCATTAGTGATTCATGGATTAGGTATTGGAAAAGACGGTGAAGGGCCTTGTTTAATCTGGAGTCATATCACGATGCTCTGCACTCCGCTTCGCCTCTCCCATCCTCTTCAATTGCCCCTACTTCATCTTGGCCTGCGCTTTCAGTCTTACCGGTACGCCTCTCTCTCACTACTGTGATCCTTCAGTCTGCTGGTGAATGCATGCCCCGCCCAGAACTGTCAGCGTTGTCTGTTCCGCAAAATAGTGTGCACATTTACGTTAGTTGCAAACGAATGACTCCTTCAAACTGGCGGTTGGGATGATGCGCAATTTGCCAGGTGAATTGGTGGAGGCGCTGTGTAACATCTGGCGATGAAGCAGAAGAACATCGCCACACGCCCCCGATGCTTCCACAACGGGCAAGATAGAACGGCTTCAAGGAGCTATTTGATCCTCTCCTCCACAATACACGCCCCACAGTATGCGGTTTTGGCTATAATCGAAATACAATTCATAAAGAAGAATGGCAAGGAGCGGGAGGAATAGCAAGAGACGGGAGTAATAGCAAGGAACTCCAAGGAATAGGGGAAGTTTGGGGAAATACAAGGTTAGTGCTTTCGCACACCGGAAAGGATAAAGTCAATAGCGTTTGTATGTATTGTGTTGACCTTTGTAATCCTTGTGGGTTGTAGAGGGGTCCATGCCCATAGGAAGAACTTTCGGTAGAAAGGGGATGGGCTAAAATTCAAGTCGTTGTCCCGTTCTTGGTAATGCCCATCTTGGCTGGCACCGTGACACCGTGACGTGACGGTGAGCGCTCGCCTGTGATTGGCCATTCACCGATGTCCCTGCCTCACCGAATTTAGGACGTCGCGTTTCAACGCGAATGGTCTCGTGCACTTCAAGCATCCTCCACAACCACCATTGCTATTCCAAGATGCCGCCAGATCCTTCAACAGACGATGATGGCGAGCAATACGCTTCGTCCGAAGACTCTGACTTCGCCCCCGATGAGGCGCCAGAGCAGGGATCGGAGCCGTCCGATTCCGACGACGAGGCAGCCAAACCGACAGCCAAGAGACGACGGCCAGCGGGCGACGTGGATGGCCAGGACGACGGGTATGACAATTCCGGCGACGAGGCAATCATAGAGAAGGGCCGCAGGCGGCGAACGAAGGCGAAAAACAAAGGTCAAGCCTCCGATGGCGAGAACGGCGGAGAGGGCGGGTTGATCAAAACCAGGAGACAGCGCGCGGAAGAGTACGACTTCTCCACGAGAATTTTTCTACACGGTGGTACTAACAAGGTACTAGGAAAGAGGAGCGCAAGTTTGCTGCGAGCAAAGGGCCGGTCACAGTTGATGTGGATGCGCTATGGCAGCAAATGATATCAGGCAAATCGACTCACCCGACTTCTGGCGACACAATACCAGACGAGACAAAGGAATCCGAGGATCGGAACGGCGATAGCAACGAGCTCACAAGAGGAAACCAAGAGGTTCAAGTAACAGCAGCCGGCGACGACGCGGCCGACGTGGTTCGAATCAAGCGCACGTACAACTTCGCCGGGCGCGTCCACACAGAAGAAAAGGTTGTCGCTCGGGACTCTGCCGAAGCGAAGCTCTACCTCGCATCCCAAAGCACAGACGCCCCTGCCGACAGCTCTCCCACAAAACGCGCGACGAAAAAGGCATTCCGCTCGGCCTTTGAGCCGCTCGTCGACGCCGGTCCGGGGCGCACAGATCTCAATCTGGGAGTCGCGGCCAGGATGAAGGCGGCCAAGGAGGCGCAGGCGAAGAAGCTCAACACGGTTGAGAAGAGCCGCATGGACTGGGCCGGATACGTGGACAAAGAGGGCATCCAGGACGAGCTGGAGCTCGCGAGCAAGTCCAAGGGGTCTTACAACGCGCGGGAAGACTTCTTGGCGAGGAGCGAGGCGGTTCGGGAGGACGAGGCCAGGAGGGCGAGGATGGCGGCGCGGGCGTGATGGGCGGCATTGCATGGTTACGGTCATTGGCGTTTTGGGACGATACCATGATTTGGTTTGGTTTGGTTTGGTTTCAAATGCAGTAAAGCTTTGGCTGTGGAAACTAGGTACCTTAGAAATCCGCATTGCCAGCAGTTATCATGAACAACGTGGTGCAAGTGCTGCACACACTCGACTCACGAGGCTGGGTGGGAGGGAGACAAGGCCATGGGGCTTGCCATGGTCTATATGAATAACTCTATTCTCAAGAATATCAGCTCATGAGCATCTAGCTTAAAACTGAGCCGTTCATCTCTCCAGAGAGTTCCTTGATGCATCGCTTCGCAGTCCTCCGTGTACTTGATTGGTGGGGTGCTCAGCCTGGCCGAACCTCCAGCATCGCACCACCACCAGGCTGATGCAGCATCCCAGAAAAAAATCCCCACCGTTCCAACCTCCAACCTCCAACCCCCAACCTCCAACCTCGCAACACTACCTCACCACGTCCCGCGCAAACCAACATGGCCGTCCTCGGCAAGCGCAAGGCCCCTGAGCCGGCCGTCTCGCAAGAAGACGCCAACGAAATCTTCCGCCGGCACTTTGAATCGCGGTTCGAGCCGCTGGAGGCGTCCAAGAAGAAGAAGAAGGAGGAAGAGGAAGAGTCTGACGAGGTGGACGACGAAGACAGCGGCAGCGAGGGCGAAGAGGAGGAAGAGTGGGGAGGCCTGTCGGATGATGAGATTTCCGACGACGACGAGGGTATGAGATTGGAAAGACTCGTGGGCGAAGTTGCGATTGCTGACGAAACAGCAGGGGTTCAAACTGTCGAGGTCGTGGACCACTCCAGTTCTCAAGCGCCAAAACCTACGTCCATGTCCAAGCGCGAGCTCAAGGCCTTCATGGTACGGCATCCCTTGCCATCAATCTCCATGCGCCAAAGCTAACCCAACATCTCCAGTCCTCCCGACCCCCCGACCAAACCGCAAAACCCAAAGACGATGCCGAATCCACAACCACCTCCTCCAAAACCCTCCCCGAAGACGCCCCCTCCCTCCTCGCCCAAGATCTCGAACTCCGCCGCCTCCTCGCCGAATCCCACCTCCTCTCCCGCAACTCCTCCACCTCCGTCTCCGCCAACCCCAGCGCCGTTGAGCCCAAGTCCTTCGCCACCGGCCGCACCCGCCAAAAGGCCACCGACCTACGCATCCAGGCCCTTGGCTCCGGCGTCTCCATCCACGCGCAGGAGAAGATGCCCATGAACATGCGCAAGGGCATGGTCGCCGCCGCCGGAGCCCGCGAGGCCAAGCGCAGGCGCGAGGCCCGCGAGAACGGCGTCATCTTGGAGAGGGAGACGGGCAAGAAGAAGAGGAGGGACCGTGGGAGTGGCGCGGCGGTGGATCGCCCTGGCGTGGGGAGACTCAAGGGTGCCGAGCTGCGAATAAGTGAGCGAGATGTCAAGGGCATTGAAGGTGGTAGAGATGTGTTTGGAAGAAGGGGAAAGAGGTAATGCATTGGATAGCATATGGATGTGCCGTTTTGCATAGAACGGGGTAGATATTGACCGCACATGTCACGAAGATACCACGGGACCAAATAGAGAGGGATGATACGGAAACCAAGTTTGAACATGGGCAATGATTGATTCTCAGTTTTCTCGTAACCCCTACATCCATCTACTCGGGAAGAATCCCCTCGTCGCTGGTATTCTGTGACCCTCCCTAATCTCCCCTTGAGTTAAAGCAACTAAATATACAAATGCGTCGTTTCCCGCCTCGCGCCAATGATGAAAGTCTCCTTCTCTTCGTTCCGCCCAATGGCCGACTTCTCCGAGCTCATGTCTATAGGGCTGCTCCTATTTTTCACTGCAGTGCAGGCGGCTCCGGTGGTAATAGGTGACGCGGTGGATAAAAGAAAAGTAGGTGGAAGGAAAAAGTAGTAGCAAATGACTGGGAGGCATTCGGTTGAAGTCCGTTTCGAAATTCAAGCCGTAGATCCTGAAAAGCCGTAACGCAGATTAAAAGAAAATGCTGAGGCATCTCATTAAAGATCAATCTTGTTACATCACGCCGTTTATCGTAGCCGGCTGGCTGATGGTCATCGGCATGCTGAGAGTTTGTAGGCTGTTGAACGTCTGATTCTGGCTCATGTTGGGATTTACGCCGTGCGATGATGAAGCCGAGTCGGCAGAGGAGTTGAGCGATCCAGGCACATACGCCATCTCGGAAGTTGGCGATGCCTCTTCCAGCGAACCAAGCTGGTCCTCGCCGGACATGTCTTCCTCCTCTTCGGCCGACATATTGAAAGAGCCATCGCCGCCATCCTCACGGCTGTGGGTACGCTTGTGTCTATGATCAAACACGCGTTAGTACTTGCTGCAAGACTACGGTTGCAGGGTGCTGTCGTTCTGGATGCTGCGGATTCGCTAAAGCTTGCGGCACAGCCAGAGTTGGTTTTGACAAAGGAAAGACAGTTAAGGAAAATGAGGGATCATACTGTGCAAGATTGTCCGATCTGGAGAATGCTTTGCTACAATGTGGGCAGATGTAGGGCTTTTCTTGTGTGTGTGTTCTCACATGTCTATGGTTTCAAGTCAGATTCCGGCACGGTAGGTGTATATTGACAAAAGAAACGTCAGATTGCTTCTTACCGCTTCAGGTGCTCGAGACGCTTGAAAAGGCGGCCGCAGGTTGGAATGGGGCACGAGTGAGACTTGTGAGGGTATGGCCCGAGCTCCATGGCGGTGGCCGAACGTGCACGGCGGACCACGCCGTTTGGACCAGACAGAGTCCGGCGATGGTCCTTGATGGAGCCGTCGCCAGAGTAATCATCCGCATGGGAGTAGTCTTGGAGAGCCATGGGGTTGAGAGCCGGGCTGCCGTCCACGGTGGACAAGGGCGTGCCGTGTCGAGACATGTCAACCATGTCCCCACGCTGCTGGCTGGTCATTGACGCGCCAGAGGCGCTGTACGACAAGCCGGGAGGCGAGTTGTTGGCCGACTCGTCACCTTCAGCTAGCGGGCCAACCGAAGCAGACACAGACCTCCTGAGGTCCGAAGGTCGGTGGGCGGCATTGTTCGTGACCGGCGGGGCAGCCATTGCCGACATAGCGGGCGGGATGGATGAACGCCGTCTTCTCTGCTTATATGTCGGCGATCCTTCAATCACAGAGTAGACGTTGTTTGTACCATAGGGTCGATTGAACTGGGATCCAGCCATATTGGACGGAGGGAGCTGGACCATGCCATTGAGGCCGTTCATGTTGGACATGTGGTCCGGGATGGCAGAGTAAAGGCCCGTCTCTTCGTTTGCAATGTAGGCAGGTTCGCCCGCCATGCCCAGAGCTTGCTGGGGAGGCGTGATGGGCTCGAACGAGATGCCGCGGTTGCTGTAGTCCTCGTATTGCGAAGAGACGAATGAAGGGGCGGGCGAGTACTCCAGGCCGTAGGCTGGCATTGAGGCGTGTCGCTGGTGGCCGTGGGTGATTGGCACGCCATTCTGGTTGTATTGAACACGCGTGAAATCAGGGTCCCTCTTGACCGGCTGAGCCTGTTGAGGTACGGCGGCCTGCATCGGCATCGAATCGTATGGCACCATTGCGTCCATCCCATCCGCTAAAGGGGGCATCGACTGTGGCATCATGTTGGGGGGGGGAGGCATCGAGTCCATGGTCCTCATGACTGGCGACGTGGACTGGCTCTGGGAAAAGGAAGCCTGTTGTTGGGCGTTGAAAGAGGACGAGTTGGCTTGTTGCGTCTTGGTCAGCTGCTCGTACAGCGACTGAGACGAGTCGTACTGGAACGACAAGGCAGGTTCGCTAACGGCGACGGTGGTGGCCTCTTGTCCCATCTTCTCTCGCTTCAGGTCGCGCTCAAGCGCGTCCAAAAACAGGCGGTCGTGCGGCACGCTGTACCAGTAGAAGACCTTTTGCTTCTTCTGCGTTCGAATGCAGTTGTTCTTGTAGAGGAAGTCGAGGAAAGCGCTCTTTGGCTCTTCCAGCGAGGCGTCCGTTCCAGACTTGAGGTTTCGCAGGTCCGAAAAGATGCCCTCCTCGAACTTCTTGGAATTCTTGACCGGGCGACCAAAGGCCTGGAATCTAAAGGAAAGGCATCGTACAATGTCGGTACCCGAAATGTGGAAGAGGTTGTTCCTGGATACCCGTTAGTCCCCCGGCCCACGTGTTTCGATGCCGTTCTCGTAGCCACTTACCACAACACGCACGAAACGTACTCGCCCGTTGGCAGGAGAAATCGGCGAATGTACTGATCGGGCTGCCAATCGACAGGGGCAGAGATGAGGAAGTATTTCACTGCCTCCAGTGTCAGATGCAACCCGTTTCGAGGAACGACGCCGCAAGACTCACGGTTGTCAACCTGTTGGAGAGCGACCTGAGCATCGTGCGGCAATGCCTGCTGCGCTTCGGTGCTCAGCATGAAAGTTTCGGGCTTCTGAGGCGCCATGGTTGCGTGTTGAGAGTACATGGTGGTGCGCTTCGTCCACCGGCGGTGGGACAGGAGGCGTGGCCCCGGGGGGGAGAGAGTCGCGCAAACGTGGCCTAAGAAGCTCAGGGCGAGTAGAAGAGTCGCCGATATTTACAGTTGGCGGTCCCTGATACTCGGTTGTCCTCCAGCAACAAGGGGCGGAGGCGTGGTTGGCGAACGTGTGGTTGCGTCGACCTGGTAATGCGTTTGGGAATCGTGAGAGGCGCTGCCTGGTTGGGTGAAAGAGGGAATGCGTCTACAGAAGGTGACGATGCGGAGAGAATATTCGAGACCAGCCCGGATAGATGATAGAATTGCTGCACTCGGCGAGGCAAGACCCAGCAACTGCGTCAAGCGAGCGATGGGTTCGAGTCGGAGGGAGTGCGGTTGGCCGTCGAGGCGTTGGAGGAGGATGGGTTGAAGCCGAGGCTTCGCGCGCGAAGCTCGACGGGACGGAAACGAATTAAAGGTGCAAAGAAGGCGAAGGCACGGTCAACAACACACGACGTCACCAGCCCGAGGAGGTTCGCAGCCCGTCAATCAGCCAGCTGGTTTTCGTTGCGGGAACGAGGGCGTGCGACGACGGACGGGGTTGGGGGCGGCGGTGGGTGCGACGACGTGGCTCGAGAAGGGAAAGAAAAGGAGCAGCAGGTCAACAACGTGCCGGCTCTGGAAGGGAAACGAGAGGAGGGGCTGGGAGAGAAGGGGAATAAGAAGAAACAGAGGAAGAGATTTCAGAACGACGATGGAGAGCGGGCGACTCGGGGGGCCTGCTGGGGTTTAATGAGGCGGCTACGGTCGTGGCGTTGGAAGCGGGAGCGAGCGCCTGTGCTCAGCGGCGAGCGCTCTGGCAGGAGGTGGAGGAGGCAGCAGGGGAACGAAGCGTAGCGGTCGGTTGGGTACCACGAGAGCTGGGGGTGGGCAGCAGGGCGCTCGGGTACCTGCCCACCAGCAGCGCGCGCGTGCTGGGCCTGGAGGGGTTTACAGCGGACCAGCACGCACCAGCAGCGTCCAATCTCGCTCTCCACTCTCTGCATCTATTACTCGTGCGGTCCACCCGCAGGTCCCACCCGCAGCCAGCACAATGATCGAGTGCTCAGCAGTTCGTGTGTCGCGTCTCCTCTCCTCTCCTCCCCTCTCCTCTGGTGGTCGGTGCTAACGAGGGCCTCCCCCCTCCTGGTCCGTCTGCCCTGGCGGGCTCCGTGTTCCCTTGGCCAGGGATGCGCCTAGGTGGAGTGGGGAGACGAGGGCGTGGTGGTGGGGTCTCAATGCTCGCCATCCATGCCTCCCAGCTTCGGTCCACGGCTCTCTCTCTGGCTGGCCGTCTCTCTGCGCGCGCCAGACCCAGTGCTGCTTGCGCCAGAGCTGCCATTGCCGGTCGAGTTGCGCCCTTTTTCGTGCAGATGGCCGGCACTGGGGAGTCACGGACTGGACGTACCTCCCACCACCACTGCTGCAAGTCCTGGCCACAACCCGACGATGCCAGCCTGTGGAACGGCGTCGACCGACCGTGGCTTTGCCTCTGAGCACAGGCCAGATGCTGGCTGCTGCAGGCGCACAGAGGCTCGCTCCGTGCGATGCTATTCTAATCAGCGTCGGTGGGAATCCTGCCGGTTTGTCAACAACCCACCAGAGGCTATCGAGCGCTCGTTCCCCCTTGCCCGGCTAGTCGCACGCCCCTCGCAGACAGCATTCGGAGCAGACTGACTGACTGGGCAAAGTGGAAGGGGACAGCAACAATACCATCAATCATGGCTGTTCTGCCTCGTCCTCGTCCTCGTGCTTCTCACCAGGCCGTCGCTGATCTCCCTGCCCGTCATTCGGGCTCACGAGGCATCAGCTTGGCAAAGCCTTGGCCACTCGGCGGTTCGTGAGACGACGGCATGGGCCAATCCGCTCCGGGGATCTGGAGTCGTCCGCACAGCCAGGCCCGGAGGGGCGGCGACTGGCCGACGAGGAGAATGGCCCGGCCATGGCCGGACCAAGCGTGTACGCCTGTTGGCGCACTTTGTGATTGTTGTCCAACATGTACTTCGTAGTCAGCACGCACAGAAGTCGACTGACAAGAATAAACTGCCCATGTTGTGCAGGGCAGACCCCAGTCGGCATGAATCACCCACAGCTGGTAAGAGCAGCGACCTCTGGACAGGGATGGCTGGCCTCGCAGGGTGGCTGCACAACTCAGCGTTCACAATTCGAATGGCCGTGCTTGCCAACCTCTTGTGGTGATGAGCACGGCGACTGGTCGTCAGACGGTCGTTGCGAGGCGGGGCTTCGAGATTGCGCTTCAGTGATAGCTTCTCTGAGTGCAGGTGATTTCGATCATAGACACTGTCACCGACAGACCAGTCCGGCGAACAGACGCAAGAGAGAACGAGTGCAAGAGAAACGCTTGGCTTTTGTCCGTTTACAGAAGGTCATGGGCTTTTAATGTGACTGTCTCTCCCTGTTACGGACTACGCCGAACCAATTTCCAAGGCCCAGTACTGCTTTGTCCACGGCGACTTTCGCTGCCCTGTTCCTCAAAAGCAAGCTGCTCTACGGAGTACGACTACGAACTTCGTCGCACCTGTGCTAACAACTGAGATTGATAAGTCATGTTTGCTCCGTGCCTGTGCCCCGAGATTAATTCGGCCCCGCTGCCCTCTTCTGTGGATGATTTCGGAAGTCAACGCGACTGGAAACTACTCGTACGAGTACGTGCTTGGACATTTTCTACGGCGTATCTCGGCTACACAGACGCGCTCAGGTATATGTATTCCGTGCGCATGCACTCATATGAACAACATCAAAACGTGCTCTCGATGCGTACTTCGTAGATGTGTATCTAGGCAAGTTCACTTGTTTGGGAAGTTACGGTTCGCGTTTCGCGGTGAAGACCGACCGGTCTAGGCTTCCTTCCCATCCGGCCCGGGACTCCACGGCCCGGGAGGCGTCACTTCTCGAGCCAACACCATGGGTGAGAGCCTCCGTCTTTCTCTTCTCCCATCAATCTCCTTGGCTCGGTGCGAAAACGACAGGTCGCTGACCCCATGTCCACAGTTGCACAGCTGTCGTCTACTGTGCAAGTGCCCGGCCGCATCGCACCGAACGGGGCTCGCGCTCCGGCGCCGCTTTTGCGCCTTTGCGGCATGGTAGACGAGGATGGCGGGCAGGCCCAAGCCAATGGTGGCCCGTGGCTGGCGCGTTGGCACGCAGACCCCTGCGCCTTCGAAGCGGGAAGAGAGGACCTGTTCAAGATGAAACACGCCTGGTGCAATGCTTCAGAGTCGCTCCCCTGTGCCAGGTTCCGACGCTAACTGTACCCGCCCTCTGAGTGGCCGCTTCAGATGTCGCACGCCCCTCCATCTCCACGCGCCAACGCAGGTTGGCAGGAGGCCCGTTGGACTCCGACGTCGTTGATGAGCCCATCGATGGGGCACGCCGAGGTGGTGCATTCGATTCGATCGCATAGGTTTTACCCATCCACCATTCACTCGCAGAAAGCCAACTGTCAAAAGTCGCGGGGCTGGTCGGTATGCAACGCAGGAACGCGATTCTCTCTGCTGGTCCAAGGGAAAGAATCTCTCCACGAAGATCTCTTCTGCCGCTCTGGTCGTAACTGCCACCCAGCATCGTTCAACGGACGCCGGCGTCGATGCTGCGAGTATGGTCCGACCAAGCGGTAGACGTCGGCAGCAGCGCCGTAACACCGTCGGACAAAGACACGGTTGCTATGGGGCACCTGCACTTGCAACAACATCCAGTTGGGGAAGACTGGATCTGCTCCGCTTCTGGGGCAGGTGTGGATTCTGCGGTTGTTTGCATGACTTATACACCTCCTCTACCTATGGGAAACAGGCCCCAATGACCTGCGAGCGACCAGCAGTTTTCAAGTTTTCAGGCAGGCAAGAAGTCTCCCTGTTGTCCGGGCTGGGGTCGGCGCGAGCATTCGCATGCTTGGGAGCCCGTCCCCAGCCGCCTCGATGCCCATTGGGTGTAGGGTAGGAAACGGCCAAGCCCAAACAGAAATGTCGAAACAACTGGCTGTTGGCTATCTGGAGTTACAGTACGGATTACAGTAAACGATCACTTCCAGCCGCTATCTCTCACCCCAACCATGGTCGCAACGGACTACTAGCGGGTGTTCTTGGCTCATAGCAACCATGATGGATTGTTTGATCTTTGTGGGCTCAGCTTCTGAAACACCATCGCTTCGTGCCTGTTCATCCCGCCCGTGCCGGTCGAAAACATTCTTGACCGCGCGCTCGGGGCGACGACACCAGCAACGTCGCCGGCCGGGCGCCAGCAACCGCTGTGGGAACAACGGCTTTGTTTCCTGTCGACGGGAGCTTTGGCCACGGCGGCTGGGCTAGCGTGCAAAGACTACCGTGTGCCCTGCCGCTGCGTCCCGAACCATCGGCTCACCGTGATGGCATCTGCAAAACCCCTTTGCAATTTAAATTAAAAAAAAAAAAAAAAAGGCGCGCCCCAGCATGTGTGAGAACGACTGAGCGGCGCTGGCCTGCGCGCGCAGTGGCCCTAGCCGCAGCCCAGAGAGAGACGCCAACCGATGCCGGGAACGAAACGAGCAGACGATGCAGATCCGCATACCACGCCAGGAGAAGTTGGCGGGCAAGAACAACGGCAGAGCCGCCGCCTTGATGGATGGACTGGACTGCCTGCTCTGGCACCGACAGTATGATGGCGTGACGCTCGCCAATCTGAAAGCACAGGCATGGATGGATGGATGGCATGGTGTGCCCTACTCGTACTGCGCAACCACAAAACACACCAGCCGGAGGCTCTCGAAGCTGACAGGACCGGTTTCAGAACGACCAGTTGTGCCAAAATTAGGCTAAGCTTCAGCTGCCGGAGCCAATCAACAGCGTGAAGAGCTCCCCTGCAACCGACGTCCAGTCAGGGACCGGGATGATCCTCGGCGACTCCCTGTCGATTGGGTCTCATGGAATCGCGCTGGTAGTCGCCTGTGGCATCTGGCTGCCTCTTCCCGCCTTGCTTACCAGTCAAACGATGTTTGTCGCTTCATCGACCGTTATAATTAGCAAAGCCGGTCTGTCTCTGGTCGAGTGTATAGGCCGGGCGTAGCCAGGAATAGTAGCAGCAACGGGTCGGGGGTGAAACCCGAAAGCCATGTGGTCGCCGCAACCGTGGCCGGTGTTCAACGTCGGTTTTCAACGTCAGTGGATGATTCCAATAACTTGGCCCCTTCCTTGTACAGGAAACAACCACCACAAGGGTCTTGGACCAAACCCAGGAGACAGGAACTCGACTTGCTGGGCGCCAAACCGAGGGCGAGGGAACAAGTTTCTCGAAATAGCGTTTGTTTCACTGGCAGGGCCAGGATCTAAATGACAGCAGCTTACTCTCCTAGCCTGTTTGCCTGTCAACGGTCTTCCCCTCGTTGAACAAGACTGCCTGCATTGATCATCGTCAGTGATCCGCAGGAGGACTTGACACCACCACCGTCGTCATCACATCGACGTCTGCCGCCTCCTACGACCGACTTGCTTCCCTTCCCCGAACTAATGCAAGAAAGAGTCGGCGGTCGCTCTCCACGGTCCTCTGGTGTTTTAGTTTCTCGGGCTGCATATTCCGTCGGGTGCCTTTTTTGGCTTCCCGCTATCCAACGCACGCTCCCCCGCCCCATTGCGGCTCTAGCCAGATCTCGCATCGAGCTCCGTTCGCGAGGCTGATACCAACTGAAGAACCTGAAACAATCCCAAGTCCCTCGGCCTGCGAAACATCACCCATGGACCTCCACCGCCGCCTCCACCGTCACCACCGTTGTCGACATGATGGTGGTCATGGGCCATTCCCATTGGCGTGCCTTGCATGAACTCTCCGACTGTTGATCGCCCACACACCCACGAAGCCAGGCACAAAGCACACTAAATCGGGGGCTTCGACATTCGCTTAGTTTACTGCGGGGTGCCAGCCATCACCACGGACTTCCTTCGCTCTCGCTCTCCATGCCAGGGGTCACTTGGCAAACTATGGTCACTACGGACTAGAGTTCTGTAGGCTGGGCCATGGCGCCCTTGCCATGCAACTGCCACGCACAAGTCGAAACTTTGTCCCCGCGACGCTGTCATCATGAAACGAGCGAGGGTCTGTCTCAGCCTTGTTCTGGAAGGGCCGTCAAGACTCAAGACGGGCATGGAGCCCGAATCGTCGGCCTCTGATTTGAATACTGCCCGGATGTTTGTCGGGAAGCCCCAACTCGGGTATCGCTCATCCAAAGTGCCCAGAGTTTCATGCCGTTGACAGGTCGGCTGAGCAATGGTGAGGATCTACGGCTGGGCGAGCTTGTCAGCATAACGTTCTGCGGTGGGTTAGACGGCGATCTGTTGCAACTCTCCGTCTCTTTGGCAGCCGCCGGCAGGATTCTGATGCTGGCAAGAAGTTGCCGCAGTATACGGGCCGAAGTCAACGCCCATTCTCGGTTTCTCAAACCGCCCTCGGCGCCCTCCGCAGCCCTTCGACTCATGGCAGACAGGCGGCTCCATGGGGTCTCGTATAGTGGGCCCTAACTGTCGCCATCTGCACGGGCAGACGGGGTAGGGTCCGAAGCATATGTAGTATGACACCTGGTTATGGCCTCCGATCGTTCAACTTACCACCCTGATATGACAGGTTGCGTTAACCCCTTGCGCGGCATAATGATCGCAGAGCGCTACGGCTTGTCATTCGTGGAACGGGCGATGGTAAACTTGACACGTAAGAAAGCGCCGGAGGCCAATACACTCTCCCTCGTGCCGTTCAAGATTTGTCGTAAATGATGGGTCTAAATAAGAGGGAAGCAAGCGTTTCAGAGTTACCGCCCGAGCGGTCGGCGTCCATCTGATGCAAGCAACGAGTTGCCGGACCAGGGCCATTGGGTCCGCGGTGTGGACATTCGCGCGTACTCGTAGCTTCTTTGTCACCCGCTTTCCGACGTCTTTCGGGCTGAGGCCAAGCGTCGTCGTTGTTTTCCCCGTTGCCGGTGGGCGGGAATACGTGCGGTTGACGACAACCGGGTACGTGCGACGTCCAAGCTGTCGGCTACGTTCCGATCCTTGTTTCACGGGTTCGTAGCTTACACATACGGGACCTCTCTTTCTTGCTTTGTTCCTTATCTTTCTCCTTCCGTATGTTTTGCTTTCCAACATCAGAGAAAGACGAGAACAGGAAGCCACCCGCCGGGTAGCCTCCCGTCCGCCTCTGAAACCACACACAGACTGTCCTCCTCGCCGTCGAGTCCGCCCATGCCCTGGTCCCTGGCGCATAAACGCCGTTGCTCCACCACCTCGTGCCGTTGGCCGATTCGCCGTACCGTACATTGCCGCCTCGACGGGCGGGCCACTGAGCACTCGCCATCGCTCCATAGCTCAGATGCCGGAGTTTATGCCGTTGAATGGGAATGTGGTGGCGAGCCGGCCCCGTTGAAGGCAACGGCACACACACACACACTCAACCAGAAAACTGGTATTTCGTCCTTCGTACTCGTACAGCGGCCCGACAGCGGAGAATAGTCCGACATGTCAATCCCAGCACCTGTCAGCCTGTTTGATCGCCTGGGCTGGGTGATCGGTGCGCGCAATGCCTTGGAGGGCGGCGCGCGGAGGTGCGGTGTGCGTTCCCCGACGAGGTTGTTTTTAGCGAGCGATGGCGATGCTGTGCATTGGTGCTTGTGCGGTGAAACTCGTGTGTGGTTCGTGGTATGACATTGCTCTATGCGTTGGGGGGGGAGTAGGAAGGGTCCGTGTATAGAGGTTTGTTCTCTCAAGCCGGCTGGTGGACGGGTTGACGGGCATTTTGTATAGGGTAGCTTGTAGATACGGGGGTTTATGCTTCCATGGCCTGCAGCCGTTCGTCACGGCGACTGTTTGTTACAAGTGTCGTGATTTCAATCATCCCATGATATCCAGTAAGAGCAGGAAGCTCTTCTGTTCTATGAACTGCCGTAAATTGCGACATTGTGGACTACGATATTGGCTGGGCAACTTACTCCGTGTCCGTATCCCACACAATGACAAGAGTTTACGCTTCCATTCCTCTAACCACCTGGTACGGTGACCGCTTGTTAAAAGAGTCGTAACTCCAATCAATTTATCATCTCTAGTAAGAGCAGCGAGGTGTTTTGATTTATGAAGTATTGTCAAGTGTGATGTTCTAGACTACGATCTTGGCTGGGCAACGTTACACGCCGTCGGCGTCAAACACAACGACAAGCACAGCATGGGGGAACGGAGGCACAAGACTATCAAGAACCAAACTATCATGCGCGCTGCGGAAGTGAAGAGCCAGCACCCCAGCAAGTCGTTTTCTTCGCTCGATATACAGTTCGCTGCAACATCCGTCGACTCCCGCCCCCTGATCCACCCCGTTTCCAAGGGCCC